>DWQX01001387.1:0-28493 GCA_018245475.1 Pharmacophagus antenor | reverse complement strand
TTTAGAACTATGTTTTGGATCATTATCTTGTTGGAAAATGAATCCATCTCCAATCAAACGTAGCCCGGAAGGAACAGTGTTTCGCTCCAGTATCTCTTTGTACTGCTCCTTTTTCATTGTCAGTATTTCAATCTTTTTTTCGACCTTTACGACAACAGGAAATATAAGAAAACTATGAAAAACTGTCCGTAAATCTAGTGTTAATTACAATACTGTTCTTAAACTACCTAAACGACTAAGTTAGGTCGACGTTTGACAAATGACATCGTTTCGGTTCACAGGCATGTTAACATGGTACCGAGGCACATTCCAATTAGGGTGATAATAACGCACCGCTAATAACTGTCGTTCAAATTTGCTTCCAACTTTGTTATCTCTGATATATTGTTATTTGAAATGGCGGCTCGCTTTTTACTCAATGACGTTATAGTTTTCAATTAATTCTAAAAACAATGGTAGGTTTCAATATTCGTAAATGTTTACGAAAGTTATTCTAGAATTCAAGTGTTTCTGTGCGGATTTAAATTGGTATTGAATTTATCAGGAACAAAAAAAACTTAATACTAAGCAGTTGGTAATCATGAAAAATAAATGTATATCAAAATAATGTATATAATCTATACGATTTAATTACCAGAATGTTTCACATTGAAAGCCGAACTAGTTTATTTAAAATTAGGTTTGAACTTAGCACTGCATGACTTCAAATAATTCATAGGCAGCACTCCTATTCGTTCTTTCTACACCGCTTCCTATGAAGTGTAACAGGGGAGAAAAAACGCACCAGCAGCACACACAATCAGATCCCAAAAATTCATTTTGTAAGTTGTTCTTAGATCGATAAAATTGTTCATAGGAATATAATCATTGAATAAATAATAGATGTTAAAAATTCAAAGTTTTGGAGGCAGTAATTTCTCAATGACTTTCATCGGATCGCGAAACTTTTCAGTTCAGCTGTTGCAAAATCTTCCCCGGTGACATACGACGAACGTTGATTAATTGACGGGGCCATTCAAATTACAAATACGCCCGACGTAACGACAAGAGGAAATTTCTGTTACAATTCTGTAACAGATTATCCGGGCTGCGCGTTAATTTATTGCCTTTACGAGAGCAATCACACGAGCTGGAATTTGTTAATATGAAATGAAGCACGCTCCGCGCTTTATTGTGATTTAACATTTTCAACGATGGTGATGATTGTGACGCAATGTTACACAGTAATTTTTTGCCAGGGTAACATCATCAACAATCTCATTTCAAAATGTGAATATAAACATGTAGATATAATAATATGCATTTATCAGAGGGATTAAGCTGACGCGAGTTTATTATATTTTAAATATAGTTAACTAAGAAAAACTGGACAAATTCGCAATTCGAAAAATTGTCATAGATAAATCTAATTTGCAACTAGTAATTTTTAAATACTTTTTAATTACGGAAGTCGTAAACTACACAGAAAACTGATATGTACATGACAGTACAAAATCGTGACTTAACAGTTAACAGTTTTGTACATCCTATATCTTAAACAATAATAATTATCTTTAACTACGTACTAAATGTATACACATAACAAAAAAAACTTACCCCAGCATAACTAGTCTGAAGCAGTTCTTAGGCGGTGGTGCGGAATCCTCACAACCCTGTGGCAATGCGCTCGGCCCTGGAGACTTTTCAGGGTCGGACTCTTCCCCTGTCGCAGCGCCACGGCGGCAAAGCCACGAGGCGCCGCACTTGTCCCTCGCATCCTCAACGGGGGCGGCAAATTGGCACTTCCGAGGCGACCTTTGTCTCCCCGAAGCGGACAACGACGACTTAAGGGGTGACGACGGGGTCCGCACTGGGCTAGGCGACGCCCTCACGGGGGAAGGGGACACCTTCACGGGGGACGACTGGAGAGACAATCCACCACGCTCTGTCGTGCCGTTCAACATTGTTCAGTCTCTTTTCATTTTATTGTTATTAGCTTCATTGCTGTTTGAGGCCTTCACCGGTTCTATTTACGACTATATTCTGTTCTTTATATGAGAATTTATTATATATGACAATTTTGTGAAAATCTGGTTAAGAGAAAAGCATCACGTAGATATGGATTCTCATCATTTCTAGGTTCTCGCATTCACTTTATTTAGATAAAATTTACTCGAGAACGTGATTTTTTTTTTAAATAAAATAAATTTTATCACACTACCAACTTCAATAAATATTTCCTTAACCAAATATACTATTAGCCTCTGTTGGGTTCTTGGATAAGTCATGAATATCTATTATTTAATATAGAAGTTTTTATAGATGTGTATTGTCGAATTAAAGCACACATTTTAAATGATTAATAATTGTTATATTTATTTTTTAAAGAAAACAATGATTTAATTTTCACTAAAAAAAGTATCTTGATAGTATTTTCCTGTCAAATAAGTTCTTATTCGTCGTACAATTATGCTCTCAAGACCCATATAGAATGTACCTTCTTTACTTCTACTTCTTTTATTAAGTGATAAAGCTTCGATAAAAAGCTTTAACGCACAAATCGAAATCTTAACGAAACCTTAACATCGATGAAAGAAGGCGTTCGCAATGGAATGCTTTAAATCTTTGTTATATATAAATCGTTATGCGGAGTAAGGTGTTTTTTCTTTGTCCAAATACATTTCCCATTTTCAACGTTTAATCGCACATATTAACCGACTATTTGCTAATATTTGACCTCATTTGATCTGTAATTGATATCAAGGCCGTAGATGATAGAATTTACTCGCTGAGAATACACTGGCTCTCATATGCATGACTATAGAATGAGTAATGCTGTTATGACAACAGATTGACATTAAATGTAGTGGTCAACCAAACCGGTCGGAAGACCCTACCACCATTCCAAACTATATACACATATATATTCCACATTACATATTTGACTGGAATCGAACCATGAGACACTGTATTACAAAACTAGAAAGTAACCGCTATGTCACGGATATAGGCACTCGTGCTTTTACTGTAATGGCTAAGTTTTATATTTAATGTATATGTAAAAGTCGACATAACAGTAAACATATGACACTCAGAGAATTTTGGGCAAATACGCTTTACAAATACATACGTATCATATATTGTCGTGTAAACTCCAGATAAAATGTAAAAAAAATCTTAAGTTATAAAATAGTTTTACCGCTTACATTTCGTAAGTATTTCCAAATTATATTTCCTATTCACTATTATATTTGTATGGCAAAATATATATATAAAATAAAAATCTTATTTAATACGAAACCATTATTTATACCTCATCGTCTTTCACCAAGTGCATGGTTAATATTATATCTTTTAATGAATGCTTTATCATTCAAAACGAACATAAATTACAACAGTAAATCGAAATGTTATATAGACGATAAAATTGTCAATATCCGTTTGAAAATGTCCGCGCAAAACTTCCACACCGTTTGCAAAATATATTTACATGTGGAGTTTATCGAAAACCGATTAAAGCTCCGAAGTGAACCCGTTTAAACATGCAGTGCGACGAATTTTGATCTTTTAAACAGCTGATATATGTAAGCAAAAGTTTGTTTCATAAACCATTGATTTATTGACTTAAAATTAGTTTGCTAATTTTCACTTTTTTAATCGCATTTTTTTTTAAATCAATTGAGAGTTTCAAAAAGCCGAAATTAGAAAAATATTTTTCTTTCATTCAATCATGAAATTCCGCAAACGTATTAACTAGTATTAACGGACCAGTGCTATAGTGTATACATATGTATATCTTTTTGTACATTATTTTATAGAGAATTCTGAGCTAACACAGTTCATCGTTACGGTCTTGTTGTCACTTTACATCATGGGAAATTGAGGTCAATTGTTAGCCCATTGCCGATAAAAAGAAATATGAAATGTTATCCATCAACATACAATAGACTAGTATGATTAAGCATAAACAAATTGTTAGTAATCATACAATACGTAAAAAAGAGAAGCGAATTTAGACCTTTTTTTTTAACAAAACTCTATTGCAATATTTTCAATTTGTTTATTTACATTAATGAAGTAATATGGCACTAACACCTATTTTTTTTATATGTTAAATAAAAATTTGAAATTGCAATTTATATTTATCAATATGTTACCGCAATATGTAACCTAGCTACGTAATGTTAAAGTAACAACTATAACAATATTGAATAACAATAAATTAATTTAGTAATTTCCGCTTTTTTTCAATCGCAATTATTATGACTTAATTACAATCTTAACGCGTTTCACCACTACGCGTGGAATCTCCTGGAGACGTCATAGAGTTCTATAAAGTTATGTTTGGATCTATAAATAATAATCAGTGAAAGTTAAAAAGAAAATTTGTTAAGAAGAAACTAATTTCCGGATCCGCTCGCTTGAATGCCAACTCCTTTTAAACTCTACCACGTCTCCATTTTACCGGATATACTCTTACTCTGTTTACAATAATCGGTAGGCGGTCAAGTTAAATATGCACCAGTTTTAAGTTGCTAGTTTTAAATTTTGTATTTGAAAATTTGTACATCATACATCACAAACATGCACCACAACTGATTTTAATTGCCTCCGTGATGAGATTTCTAGGTCGATTCCCGAGCGACTGAGGTATTGGAGTCTGGATGATTGTCGGGTTTTTCAAACCCGCCTAACTAGTTACTATCCTCGTACATGTGAAATATTGTGGACGAACACGCTTCACCATCTAAGGCTTCATTGTCACTTAACATCAGGTGAAATCAAGATCAAGTCATCCATTACCGGTAAAAATATGAAATAACTAGATATATCAACTTATTACTAGATATATTCATAAAAGCTACAAAGTGCAGTCCAAATTTTGTTTTCACTTTTGTATGCGAAGGTATACATCAACCATGACAAATATGCGGCCCTCTGAGCATTTCCTACGACTCAAATAAAGTTTTAAAACTGCCTTTAAATGCGACCAGCGAGCGTGTCAAAACAGTTTTTTTTTAATGCAGGAGCGAGCATTGTACGGACCTGTAAGTTTTAACAATTATTTCCTTTAATAAAACGTAATAAAAATTAGGCGAAATAGTGATGAATTCGTACTTTTTTTTTTGCAGTTTTAAAACATATTTGGTTATATCCACTCAAATGATGTCAAATATCTGGCAAAAGTAGTTAATGACTTTTTAGTAATGTCATGTCATTGGAAAATTAATACTTGTCTTATAATAACACTTTTTTAGTTAAGATTTTAAATCTTTTGTCTTCTTTAAATTAAGGTTTTGTTCCCCCGCCTAGTTGACGGTCTTACTGCTTTTGAGCTATCAGTGACAGTGGTATGCCTGCTATATGTAATGTAATACATTAATAAGGCTTACCAACTGGCGCTAGGTCACAATTCGGTAAGTTTCATCACTCGAAAAATTATTTATTATTACTCCTGACAACTTTACGAATATTTCGCATTAGAGTTTCAGCGCATCTGTATTTTTTAGATAAGATGAATTGATATCATTCTTTGAAGACCATGGAGCTATTTCTCTGTATTCCGTCGTGAAAAGCCCGTGGAGAAATCTTTTCTTTCACGCAATGCTTTGGATATTTCATTATAGCGCGAAAATCTTTCTATTCAACTCTTATAAGCCTATGGGACTATATGGAATTTTCTTTTTGCTATTTCGCCCTAGTTTTTTTTTATGTTCTTGGTTAACTAATATTTATTTCTCTAATAATTTTTCGCATTATAAGTACGCAATAAAAATCGGATAATAAATAAATTTACTGGAAGCAGATTACTTTTGTTATCTGTTTAATACAAACCATTAAAAACTGTTTTTATACTCTGACATTTAAAATAATAAGAACTAGTTGTAACTTAGCATTTGAACAACAAACAAATATAATAATATTCATACTTTATTGACTTATTAAAAGATTACCGGAATAGTAAGCCTATCGCAGTTTCCTAATTTGCATATATACATTGCTGATTTTTAACAGATTTCTCATAAATCTAATATATGAAATGTATCAATGATAGCCACAATGACCGCGCATACGTGCTGTCATAACTTATAGTAAAGTGTGTCTCAGTAAGAGTGCACTTTTTAAGTTTGGATTTTGGTAACTCCGAAAATTGACAGCTGTCACCTCTTTATCACGATTATTAAAAATGGAGCACTTTTCGAAAGAACGTGTTGTAATTGTGAAAACTCACTACAAAAATGGGTAAAGTTATGCTGAAACCGCTCGCAAAGTTCGCAAAATTTTCAGCCGAAGAAGCGCACCTAATGTGTCAACCATTAGAAGAGTGATAAAAAAAATTGTCGAAACTGGGTCGATTATGAATAATAAGAATCCTTTGCGTTAACGTACCGGTCAGTCTCTTGAAAACATTGCCGCTGTAAACGATAGTGTCACCGAAAACCCGAAAACATCAATTCGTCATCATTCTTAACAACTTCAAATTTCATGAATCACTACGCAGCGAATTTTGACTAAAGACCGCCACCTTCATGCGTACCAGATTCAGTTAGTTCAGGAGTTCAAACCAGCAGACCACGGAAAGCGCCGGCAATTCGTTCAATGGGTAATGGAGCAAAGTGAAGTCGATTCCAATTTTTCGAAAAAGTCATTTTCTCCGATGAAGCGCATTTTAATATGAATGACTTCGTGAATACGCAAAATAGTCGAAATTGGGACTCAGATAATCCTCATGCCATCCATGAGAAACAACGAATAACTGTCTGGTGCGGATTTTGGTCAGGCGGCGTGATTGGACCTTACTTTTTTGAAAATGAGGCCAAAATTGCAGTGACTGTGAACGGCATTCGTTACAGGAATATGATAACGAACTGCTTGTGGCCTGAACTGGACGGCATGAATCTTGACAACATGTGGTTTCAGCAGGACGGCGCAACCTGCCACACCGCGCATGAAACTATCAATTTATTGCAGGAACGAAATCCAGAAACACATTATCTCACGAAATTCTGATGCACACACATCTCTGTGCAAAAGTCATGGAAAATTTCATGAAAAGAGTAATGGCTCGTCATCGGAGCCGTGGGGGTCTTTTGCCGGATATTTTGTTCCGTACTTAATCGAAACATGTCTTCTTTACAATACAATAAAAATATCACAACTCTATTATAAAATACTTATTTTTATTTTAAAATGAAAAAGTGCACTCTTACTGGGACACCTTTAGAAGCATACCTGTGTTACATACTATGGATGAGTTTATTTACACAAAGGTTAAAGGTGAGGCGTTGGGTACGCTGCGAACAATCTATTACTGTCCGACGTACTGTTCCAAACTTTTTCTGCAATTTTGTTATTTTTCAGATCTAATTACTGTATATATGACTATATATACAAATCGATGAAATGAGCAAGGTATTTAAACGTTAGTAAACGATACCGGCAGATACTTATAGCAATATGGTGCTTTTAAGGGTATTTACACCGCACTAAATTGCTTACAAAAATAAGCATATCCGCTTAAGAACTATGTTTATCCATATAGCTCAAAGAATTGCTAAACGTAAATAGCAATGTATACAGAGATTTAGTATGAGGACTCACTATCGTTGGGGGAGGAAAGTTACAAGATTGGCAGCCCGCGTACCGGTAGACGTAATATTGCTAGGCCCCCAAAACACGGTCCGATGATCTCTACCTGTGTACGAATGACTTGTGGGGAAGTCATAGTGTTTTTCTTATGTAACTCTATTTCCAATATTTATAATCTCTTTAGCTTTACATTTGTATATTATAAATGTGAATGATTTCCATAGTAACGAAATAACAATAGTTTTATTAATCGTCTCGTTGAGTTAGAAAAATATATTCGTTAACAGAAAAGATATTTCATTGCTCCACCCTTTGCCATAGACTAACATTATTGTATTGTAACGTGTCTTTAATAGTTGACTTGTGTGCTGCTTCTATATTTTTGCGTTGTACTAACATAAAATCACATAGTCACTAAGCAACTGTGGTTATTCACAATCTTAAAAAAAATAATAAAAAAATTATCGTATCGTTAGTGAGCGACAGTAATCTGCCATCTACGGGTAGGTCAAAGAAGAGATAACAGGAAATCATTACTTCGCAAGTCACTTAGGAACAGTCGATCTGCAGGTCGATTGGAGAAACCCCACTTTAGTAGTGCACATCAGTAAGCTAAAATAAATATTATCAATCTTTGGCACCATTAAATTACAAAAATAAGGAAATAGTAAAAAAATATATACACCGTAAACATTCATTTCAATGGCGAAACGAATTATTTTACTACAAAGTAATTAATTGAAAGTGTATTAGCGGATAAACATAAATCACCAATTATTTACTCCTTTGTTGCGAAACGCGGCGTCAAAAACAATTCGTTATAACACGATAGTGTTTGAAACAAAAGGGCGAAGACCGTAAGGGTTTTATAGTAGAATGGCATTTACATTACAATGCTGTCTAACTTATAATACAAATTAATTTCACTTCGAAGGCAATTTGTCTTCAAAGAATTTAAATATGTTTTCTTGATACCCTAGCTCAAAAGAAGGACGCTATAAGTGAAAGCGCGGCTCTCAAAGAATTGAATGTAGTTTCACCATAAATTTATTTGGAGGATAACTTGAATTAAAGTACTTTAAACATTAAAAAAATATGATCAATCCTTTGAAAATTATCATAATTGAAATGTAAGTAACACAATTTATCATCTTAGTGATCGTTGGAACCCTATCAGATCTATTTAAAAATTTTTATGAAACAAAAATTTCATCGTAAATGTCGATAGTACATAACAAAACATAAATAACTATTACATCGACGTCTAGTATAGAATATTTTCATGAATGTAATTAAGCTTGTGTTTCTAAAGTTGAACTTTTTTTAAATTTATAAAGTGATTTATGGTTCTATTTTTGCATAATCTATTTTCAATATTCATGATCTAAATTAATAATTAAACGGATTGCAATGATTAGAGGTATGAGCACATCAAAAAAAATAACGAAAACCGGTCTAAATTGTCGGCTTATATCATTTCTGATAATTTCAATAAGAACATGACGAAATTGTAATATATCCCGCATTTATTAAACGTGCTAGCAAACGATGAAGCTTTATAACATGAAAAAAAAAAGAGAAATCAACAGTTGAATCCGGATGTTAAAAAATGAAAACACACATGAGAGACTTGCATCACGAAACAGTCCACTAAGTTTTTCATTCTGTCAAGGTGACCTCGGTAAAAGTAAAAGGACATATTGAAAAAAGTACGTGTACAAAGTCTAAATACTTGTACAATAGGTAAGCAAGCAAAAATTTTTGTTGCTGTCTTTGAGAGAATAACAAAGGGAGTGAAGCAATTATTTTGAATGAGTTTAGAAAAAATAAAAATCTAACAATACTTTACTTCATTTGGAATTCAATAAAACATTGTGAAATTGTTCTCTGGACGGAGCTACATCGACTAACTTTGATTAATTGTTCCAAGCTTAAGTCTTAAGTTAAATTAAATTCCAAACAGTTAAAGATTACAGAATGCAAATATCTGTAATGTACAATGAAATTTCTTTTTTTTTTGTATATAAATAGTGAGGAATACTTTATATTAAGTTAAAGAAACAGAATGCATTTTTAATTATTCTAAAAATTTAATACATTATTCTGAATAATTAATAATTAGAAGTAAAAATGGACTAGCTTTTTTTATCGGTTACGGGCCAACACTTGGCCTACATTTCACCTGATGTTAAGTGAAAACAAGGCCGTGGATGGTGAAGCGTGTTCGCCCAGAATACTCTGGCTCTCATATGTATATTTGCGGAAGTTGTAGTACAGTAATGCTGTTATGGCGTCAGATTGACATAGAGGATGGTACCTAGCTAGAGGGGTTTGAAAAGCCCTACCATCATCCAGACTCCACTACTCGTGTGGCCTGAGAATTGAACCCGGGAATTCCGCGTTATAAGGCAAGCAAGTAAACCACTGCGCCACGGAGGCAGTCAAATGAGTTAAAAGTATTTTTCTTAACATGTGTACATTTAAAAGTAACTGCATAAGAGTGTGACATGTTGTTTTTTCTTTAAGGTTACACAGCAGCAATAAAGTGCGTCGGGTATCTCAAATGTCCTTTCGTATATCTTATTTTTAATTTATCATCATTTATAGCTTGTCCTCTCATCACGCCTTTACGATAAGTAGAGTCAATATACTTCGACATTAGCGAAACCTTTTAGGAAACACCATTATACAATTAACTGAATGTGACATAAAAATCGTCTACAAATACATAGGTAAACTGAAGATAATATAAAGTTTTATCTGCAATTAACGGAAGCCAAATTAATTACACAATTAAAAGACTGCTGCAATTAAGATAACCACTACATCGTGCCCTATGTTCCTGAGGAGGGGTGAAAAGAGGGAGAAAATAAACCATTACCATTTTTCTGCATAAATTACTTAATTCTATAAACTTTATGAGACCAGACGCGTCGACCATACACTACAGTACACAACAACACTCATTACTGAAAAAAAAAACAAAATTGGGTCGTTTTGTAAAATTTTATACGTCATAAATACAAAGGAATATACGCGTCGAATTTAGAACTTTTGCTTTCCCATCGACTAGTAAATATTAATTATATAGAATGAACTTCACATGTAGAGTTGCCAACTATTTTTTGAGAAAAATAATGAACACATTTATAAGTAAGGAAAAAGTACATAGTTTACTTGTTTTTTTTTTATTTCTTCTTTTGAACACATGTTTGCATTTGCATTAGGTATTTTAATACATCTTCGCCGATGATAACTGAGCGTAGATGACGGATTTCAGACTTATTTGTCAAGCTGACATTGACATCTGTCGTTTCGTTCATTTAATTAATAAAACCTTTTCTTTTAAATGTTATTTAAATAATGCTCGATTGTATTCTGTTTACACTTTGCAGTATTGAAAATAGTTCTATAATTATAAATGTAATTAATTTTACGCAACATAGTAGTAGTAACGATAGTACATTGAAAATGGAGTATTTTTATATACTTTATGCAAAAGTTAAAGTATATTAACTAAAATAAAGCTGACCACATTATAATAAAGTTTGGTTCGCAATTCCATTTTTAAATTATTCAAAATAATATTATGACTCTTGTGATTTGAATACAATTCAATTACAATACGTCACTGAATCATCAGTTAATATTTTGCAAAATCTATTTAACTTCATTACTTTGTATACTCATCGTCAGACTCAACTCATTTCACTAGCGTTTAGGTTAGTCACGTATACATTTTACGGTGTAACAATTTCGGAGGTAACGATATGTTCCAACGTTTATAGTTATTTCTATTATTATACCTTGAATACGCATATCCGTTATAGCTAAAGTTTCACACACTACTAGAATTAATTAAAGTGATAAGCCGGTAATATTTTGTATATCTAATAAAAGTTCAGTTCGAAGTCTCGATAATTAATGTTAAATAAATTTTTTAAAACATCTTATAACGAATTGAAATAAGAATAATAATTATTTTTCCATATAGGCCGTATTGTATATATATAGAGTGCCGGTGAGAACAGGATTAGCGTGTCTTGCATTAAGAGTGAGCTATGTAGAACAAGTCTGATATGTGGTGATGATTGTTACCAGTAAAAGGAGGGATCGAACCGGGAATCCATGTCATACCATCGTTAAAAGTTCATGACAACTAATAAATAAACTTAACTTTTTCAAAGATGGAACTTTTAGATATAAGTAAGACAGATTGATAAGCTACCTAAGTTAATATACATATGTTAGGAAGGGAAATATTTTACACTTCCCCTTGACACTATATCCGCATACAACCGTAAAAAGGTGAGCTTACCGCTATCGGAATTTTTCCTTTTTCCCTTTTGTCGCTTACAATCTGTCACATTATTCGAGTTATTTTATTATGTAAGATATCACTTGGAATCATATTATGTTAGCTTCTCTCCATCACTTCAAAATTCGTATTATCTATTTCATAAGAAAAACGTATGATAATAAAATAAATTATTTTATTATCATACGTTTTTCTTATGAAATAAATTAATTTCCCATAAAACAGCCTTCACTAAGAGTGCAATCGGTAGTAATATCGGTAATCAAATAGAGCTGAGTTAGTGTACTTTACCATCGCAAATATCATAACCACTTAATATCAAGCGAGTTTGTGGTCTTACACTAACCTATATGACTTAATAAAAAAGAAATAAAAAATAACTCTCTCGTATTACAATCTTCTAATGGCACTAAATTTACGAGACCCGTCATTTTGACAAAGCAAAGATCGAAAAAGTTTTGTATACTAACATACGTTCCACTTTTCTATATATTTTTTGTTTCTGGAAACGTTACTTTATATATTTATTTTGCTAAACAATTGAAAGAATACAATTAAGCTGCTAATTATCGAAGGCAAAAAAAACATGAAATAATTTCCGTAAATCTAGTGTGAAAATTTAAAGTTGGCTCAAATATAAACGGTGCACAATACAACACTGATCTTCAAGACGCCGGCGACATAATCGCACGGGAACACTGACGCCTTCAAGTTCAGTCGTAAAAATTTCTCTTAAGCTCCCGATCTTTTAAGCTCCTACTAAGCTTTGTTCTACACTTTCGAATAAATCACTCGTTTCTTCTTAAAACTTTCCCCTCCAAAGTCTTAAAATAAAGCATTATTCATTTTCATATTCCGTCACATTAAGCCCGAAGTTCCTTTGAACGAACGACGGCCGGTCGTGTACACGATAAAAAAATCCCAATGTAAAAAAAACGTCTTCCGTTTTTTAAACTAACTTTAAAAAAAACTAACAATGGGAACACCAAGACTGTTTCAGTTGTATTATAATCTGTACACAAGTTATTTCTCTTATAAAACATAAGAAGTTAACATTTAGCTCGTGAAAAGTAGAACGAAATATTAAATCACCTCCTCAACTTGTGCTCTCGAGAATCGACCTTTACTTACGCTCTCAGCTATTCTATTAGCTACCCACTTCTGGCGAGGGAGTCGAGCAATTTCGTTCCGAAAATCTCACCTGTAAGTATTTGAGCAATCTTAATAAAAATATCTATATACGTTCGGCTCGTTCACTTTCCGTGTTACAGCTTCCTTACAAAGACTGTGTGCTAATGGCAGTGGACCAGATCTTCAATATACGCAGTTCATACAATAAAATTCAAAGTTGTAATAATAATAATTCAGTAAAAACAAACATCTGCTTTTTATTTTAATAGCCGCACATTCGAAGGAAACAAATTATAAAAAACATTTTGTGTCTTTGTATATCTTCAATATAATTAAAAACCTTAACATTTATATTTTCAAATTAATAACATAAAAAAGTTTATAACTGTAGTAATATTAAATCTTATAAAACTTAAGTACAAATAATAACCATGATAAAAAATGTAACTGTAGGTTATATTTCTTGTCCGATTTGTTGCACGCTGATCATAACTACTCGAATGTGAACTTTTCTAATCACATGCGGTAATGAGAAAGTCGCAATTATGACTGCGATAGATCACAATCACACGCGAATGTTTCTTTTTTAAATATTTCATACATCGGATCATTAATTTTCAACGTTCCCTTCACTTACGTTTTTATTGAAAGTTTCCTCTAGTTTTTTTTTCTTTATCTCTCGAGATGTATTTAATTAAATATTAATTAAATTAAATAAAAATTGATAAATAAATTTATTTTAACGTTAGGTTCCCGAGACGCGTCACTTTAACGATGCAAGATTCGATAAAAAGTTCTTAACACCAATTCGCGTTCAGCATTTTGTTTTTTGTTATTATTTTGTTTGACAAAATTATTTAATATTCTTTTTAAAACAAAAATTTATTTTGTTAACAAAATTTATCACCGACTAAAAGAATACCATTAAAAATGTCAGTAAGCCTAATGTTTTTTTGTCATTTTACTATTTACGTTTCGACCAGTCATTTATTATAAATTAATTTCATTTCATACATTATACCGTCAGTTGAACAACGTTCTGAATTTAAATTTAAACCAAAGCGGGTCGAGCGAAGTCACGTATGAAAGCCGATAACTCAACGAGTATTTATTTTGTGTTAAAATCTATTGGATTTAGTTTGTAGATTTTAATTATAACGTTTCATTTAACGCTTACATAGTTTAAATATGGATGAATTTTTAAAACGAAATTTTTAACGAATATAAAATTTAAATATGTAAAAGCGTAATAATATTATATATTTTGATTTATAAGCGATTATGTTCATTTATTTATTTAATTATCGGAAATATATACAAACAACAGGCATTGTTTTCGTCCAGATAGGACCTATAGATCTTTAAAAGAAAATTAAATAAGTTTTCTCTAGACTAATAAGAATTGTCAAGTGCTATGTAATAAATAAAAAAAAGTTTTATCAACTAAAGACTAAGGAAAACCTCAAAGATACTTTTAGTTCCTTGATAATAAAAATGCCGGAAGACTTATTAGTAATTTAGCAGTATTCTTTTCTAACAAACACAGTTCCATCGTATAAAAAATCGTTCAACGATTTTATCACTACATTTTTTTATAAATATATGTATAACACGAATATACAAATGCACAATGGTTTTACAAACAAAGAAATCCCTGTAACATAACTTTCGTAATTAACTACCTTACCATTCGGTTTATGTTTTGAGATCAAGATACTAGTATGTGCGTTATGTATATCCACAATTAAATTATTACCACACCTACCGGGCGGAATGCAATTCTCCATATTAATACGACCATTTGATGCGTGCGATTATTATGATAACAGCTGTGTATCTATTTCTCATTCGAATACAAAAGAAATAAATAAGGCAAATTCACCTGAACTTAATTATTTATAACGTTATACCATCTCCCTCATCAATAATTTTATAATTACATTATTACTTTAAGAAAAAAAATCTAGAGATATACTGCTATTTTACAACATACCCTGTCAAATTTTTACTGTTGACGTTTGCGAACACTCTTAAGCTATTACTAATGAATTTTTAATGTGAAATACTTGTTCTTGTAAATAAACCCCACATTCGCGGTCGGATATCCACCGTTTTAACCGATACGCTATGCGTGCGTAATAAATGAAAGGTAAACATGTTTCTTAAATTTTCGATAAATTAAAATACCATGAAATCCAATTTTATATAGTAAATCTATGATTGAAATATATTAAGTATATACCACAAATTATAAATTAAAAGTTTTAAATATATTAAGTAAATGTCACATTATTAGTTCTACATACCATACTAACGAACTCAACATACTAAACGCTCTAAAAGAAATAAAAAATTGTAACATTATATTTCATCATCGATTAAAATTGTACGACGTCGGAAAACAATTGTTTTCTAGTTATATTTTGTTTTCAATTCTGTTACCACTTCACACTACACTGAATTAAAAATATGTGTCAACGTTAAATGGGAACGTTCAATGCACCCGTTTCTGTTTCAGAGCGCATCACGAAAACGAACGGTCTCGTAGCGGTGCGTAGCGCCCTCTACGCGGCCGTCTACGTTCGAAGACCGGCGGACACTGAAGTGAAAGCGATTAGGCTGCCCGCTCCAATGTAATTTACCCGAATCTTAAAAAGTGTGGTCACTACGACTAATATAATAGAGTAAGTTACGTACGAACTACAATTTACTCATAGAATATTAAATATTGTAGTGTTATATATATGATGAATGGATATTTAATTACGGTTTCCTCTACATAGTTATTTATTACATTAATACATGACATATTTTATAGCTTCATTAATATTAAAAATTAAAACAAAGTATTTTATACTTTATTTTTACTATGTTACATTAAACGTGGATCTGTTACGATCATGAATTTGAAATCTAGTGTTAGTTAAGTTCTTAATGTACTAAAATTATTAAAATAATTATTATTTAATAGGTATTGTACAATCTAAAAAAATACAAAACCGATACCAAAGGTAGATTTAGTAAGTTAAATGCAATTGAATTCTTATTAAAATATTTTTTGTTATTTATAATAAATGTTAAATTAATACGAATGTATATCACATTAAAAACTGGACTTTATATGTGATATAAATTTTTAAAACCGACAGGGTAAATTTAAAATAAAACCATTTCAATGAAATGTTTTCCTCAACTTTCGTTAAAATTATTTTCACTGGCAACACAGGGCAATAAGTTTTGAGCTGCAGCAACAGATAGCTGTTGCGCTCCACGTTGCGTTCCAAAATGTTGTCAAAATGCCAATTATTGTGTTTTATATGATGACGAAAATAATAACACTAAAAAATAAAATAAAAATTAATTTGCTAATTTCCGCCTTGTTTAATTGCAAATACTAGGAATAAAATACTATTACGACTAAAATAGATTCGACATCGGGCGATAGAGCCCGTAACGTCTCCTGAGGATACCACGTGTAGTGGCGAATCTTAGAGAGTATATTTTAGTCGCAGTATTTGCAAAAACAAAATGGAAATTAAAAAAATAATTTTTGGTTTATTTAGTCACGGATTTCCGCAAAAAAAACTTGAATCAATAAATTAAAAAAAAACTTCAATTCATAACAAGACCGAGATATTTATAAAAATTAACACTGATGTTAACTAAACTGGAACATTAAAAAAATAAAATTTCTCAGTTTCAAGCATGAACGCTAAGTGGGTAATACCATTTCGAAGTTCTATACTGGCTTGAAGCTTGCAGTTTTATTATATGGCAAAAGTTCGAACTGTTTAATATCTTTCAAAGCATAAGGAATCAAAACTTAAAGTTTCCCTTGGATTAGTTGTACAATATTCTCATTTAGTAACACTATAAGCACATGTCGCACATGTAATGGCAAGTGATAGGCCCGCCTGTTACAAAGAGGTTAGTCATGACATATATGTTTTCGAATGGTGTTACTCTGTTGGTCTTATTGAGGACTTTTACAGCTTCATATGACTGAAGGCTCCTGAATCCGATGATTCGTAGGCGAATTTGTCATGACATAAAGCCTAGTTGAAATGTATACCCAGTACCATAAAGCTTTTTTTTTTAGTATCGAGGAGAAATCTTAAAAAGGTACCCTACCTTCTGGGAGGGTCATGGTTATATGGTGATTTTTACCAACTAAAACCCTTCGGCCGTCCTCAGCGTTTAGAGATCGCAGGACCTCCATTCGGACCTTTATAATCGGGTCATACTTATATTTAAAGGCATATATACCATAAATGGATTTTCAACCCTTTGAACTGCAATTAGTTTTAAGGCAGACAATTAATTTGCTTAATTTTAAATGAAGACATTGATATAGAAACTCTTATTGCTCAAATAATTTATTATGATAAACAATAATATTTGTTTCACACATTTATATAAATGTTTATTGTTTTATATACATACTCGTATAAGAACATAATTAGTGCTAGGAAGTTCATGAGAAGCTGGACTCATCAGTACAGTTCTAGAGGTTAATAATAAGTGCTAGAGGGGAATCCCGCATTATAAACGATTTATTTAGAAAACCGTCATAGACGTGACTCGTTGGGAGATGGGGTAGATTTTTAAACACTATTATAAAAATATTTAATACACTCCGATAAATAACTAGAGTTTTAAAATAGTAATAAACACATAAAACTCTATAGATTGTATCAATACATCGAGATACACTATTTTCACGTTTGCTGACATCATTTCCACGAAAAAAAAATAGAGAAAACAATTTCCGCATTAATATGACAACGTGTAAGGAAATCAAATCTTGAATACATCCCTCTGCCAACGGATATAAGTTTTATTCGTGGTTAACAATGAGATGAAGTCTCTTCCGGTTCGAAGAATGTCGTGTATCTTCATATATTATTTACCATTTATATCCATTCATTCGCTTAGTAACTTGAAAAGAGATCTATTATGATCTATGTGCTCATGAAACCTCGTATAATTTTAAATAAATTAACTGTAAAAAACTAACTGTAAACATACATGGACTGAAATATTTATTTCAATAATAACTTACTATACAGATTAAAAATATATTTTTTTCTTAATAGAAATAATAAACCGAGTTCACACACTAAAGAGTTACATACAATACGATTAAGGAGCGCAAAGTTTTTCATGTGTTGCAAAAACTGAAGATCTAGGCGATCATTAGCTGCTAATTTCGTGGATAGTTAGTATTGCTACATTAATATTTTTATGATAAAAAAGACGAGCAGAACATCTAGCTGATGGTAACTAATACTGTATGAGTACAAAAACGAAATCGCACAATAATTGCTTCTGCAAAAGACTTTATTCGCCGTATTCACTGTAAATGTACTTTATGCTGAACTACTTAAGGTACATTTTTATTTTGAAGCTGTACTATGAGTCGCTCAACAGCAGTTGTAGTCCGATATTCGCTAATCAGTCTGAAGATACATAAAAGCCGAGCCGGTTTGCAACGCGCAGTGATTTACTCACGCAAAACATAAGTCGAATTAAAACTAAATCTAACTGTGTATGTGTATTGTTGAAGACGTATTTAAATTAAACTCGTATATATAACTTTGGACATTAAAATCAAGTATCACGCCTATAAAAGTACAATAACTTCCAACACCTTAAATGAACCACGGTCCAATCAGATACAAGTATCATCGCAGACGCCATTTTGTACTTAGCGAAAGTTTATGTCGGATTTTATGAGTGCGAGTAATGTGTGAATTTTTTACGACCTGAAATCATTAATTAAGTTTAAGAATTGTTTGCATTAAATTAATTTGATATCGATACATTTGCATATTAAGGTTTAATTAAGAGAAATCAATCTTCATTTGTTTATACAGTTATATAATTATCAGGGTTTGGCCTAGCCCAATCTTAACAGCTATTTATCAAATTTAATTTTTTGCAGGTCGCAATTAAATACGTATTTTAAAAATATGCTAAAACGATATTAATTTTTTCTTTTACAGAAAATATATTTATTAAAAACATATACATAGATGAACAAATTATGTGTACTGTATTTAAATATTGTTTAAAAATTGGTAAATAATTGGTGACAGCACTTCTCAATAATTCTTTCAGATGCTAGTTAGTTAATAGTGATCGTTGGTTGGGTTTCACGAAACTGATATTAGATTTAAAATTAATAACATAATTAATCATATTTGTTTACATTATTTTAATTTAAGATTATTTTTTTAACATTAATTTTCATTACATTATTTTAATAACATTAATTTAAGAGACAAATTGAAATTTGTGATAATCTTATTTAGAAAATAGAGATTTACTTTATAATTTACACTAAATTAAATAAGCCATTGTAAATGTAGTCTAAAAGTGACAAATTAAATTAGAAAATTTCAATAGCGATAAATCGAAGTTTCGAAATAATGAACATTATAATTACCGACACATTTTTATGGTTTTCTTTGCAATACTGTAATAATTTTGTGCATTATTGTAATTTTATTTTTTCTGTTTTGCAATAAAATGTATAAGACAATGTTTCCAGAGGCAGCATAAAAAATATATAAGTAAAACGCATATTAGTATACGAAACTTTTTATCTAGGCTTGGTCCGTCAAGATAAAGGGTCCGGTAAATGTATTGTTAAGGTAGATCAAAAGGATAAAAAAGAAAATTGTCAAATGTTAAGAAACATTAATGACGTATTAAAATCATATAAATATTTCTTTCATTGCTAAGTCGTCGCCAACGAGTCAAGGCAGTCGGCCGACATATCGCGCTTTATAAGGCTCGCACGCTCTGAATTCATATCGCCTC
This sequence comes from Pharmacophagus antenor, assembly GCA_018245475.1. Lineage (NCBI taxonomy): Eukaryota > Metazoa > Arthropoda > Insecta > Lepidoptera > Papilionidae > Pharmacophagus > Pharmacophagus antenor. Next base: position 8,650 of record DWQX01001387.1, on the reverse strand, counting down.
TAACTAAATAACAAAGACATCTATGGCCCCTTTATGCCCGCGTCGGAGAAGTCACGTCGCTCATAGACTCCCGAGTACAAACTGCTTTTTGTAAATATAAATGTGTGCGTATCTGTGTAATTATACTGTCATATTGTTTATTTTATATACAAAGATATTATTCAAAAATGATATTTTACCTTTTGTATCCAGACGCTACGCCTAATGTGTTTCTCACAAATCTAAACATGTAATACGCCAGTATAACCTATTCATTGAATAATATTTATCCATAATTTCTTTACACGGATTATTACATTTTGTTTTCAATAAAATATTATTTTGTTATTTTTACATTACGTACGAAAACGATTTTATAACAATAGATAAAAATTATAAACTGGGGGTGGTAAAACTTTATCTTTTAGGTATGTAATGTTTGAAAACTAAGTCGATACCTTTTACCTGATGTACATTTTAATCCTGTATACGATTATATGGATACATCACTATTTACGACTATCGTAAAATCGCACCATAAACTTGCTAGAATTATAAAATAACAGCTGTATGCTTTCAGTTTACTGATCAGCTAGATCCATCAACGTTTGAACGTGGTATAAATAGTAAAGAACTCGTGAAGTTTCTCACAATACAATATAATAGAAATTAATTGAAAATTTTTGTCTGTCTGTGTGTAGCTTCAAAAAAATTAAAGAAATTTAGCAATGTTCAATTCTTATAAGACTAGTTATTCCAATAATTTAGTTTTTTTAAGTGTTTTAAAGAAAATTGTAAATGTGTATCAAAGTTTACTCAAATAAGATTTCGGATGAATTTAATATTCTCGTTGATATGTAAATGTATATCAACCGGACCATAAAAATTACGTCAATAATGTTAATAATAATAATGTTGTTATTAATTTCCATAACATGTATACACATATAATAACTAATTATGAATACCCTATTTGTGTATGTTGTAGTAAATATTTATTAAATTTTATGAAATTTCGACACTGTTTATAGCCCAAAAAAAAATTGAAATCACTTGTTTTAACCCTTCATGTACTAGCGCCAAATGTATCCAGCATTGCACTGATCACCGGTTATATGGTTTTCATATAAATATCTTTTGACATTAAAGGTACAAATAACGCAGGTCGGAAAAAATATTATGTGCTATTTAATATTAATTTTATAATCTTCATTATTAAGTTAGGACAGTCTTCGTACAAAGAAGTACTGAAAGGTTTAAAGGCTATAATTTCTACTTTCTCTGACGCCATGCTACAACATTTTCGCAAGCGAAGCAGTTATTACGTTCTCATATTTCCCTTTAATTTTGCTTTACTAAGAAATTTAATAGCCCCGAAAATGACGCTATTGGCGTTTCATATGGAATGATGAAAAAGGAACGTGGCTTGATATATATTGTTGTAATTACGAGCAGCTACGTTCTATTACATTTCCATATGTTTCGAAATGCGTTTTGACCAAGTAGTTTACCACATGCCATATAACACAAATGTTTTGTGTTCGATTCCAGATTTTTTCCAACCCTCATAGTTAGCTACCATCCACAATATCAAAATGCAGCCATAACAAGATTGCTGTGTTTTGGCAGACATATATATGCTAAATTATACTTAGCAAGTATGACCCAAAATCTACGGCCTCATTGTCACCTAATATAATGTGTCAACAAAGCTCAAGTGTCTCATTATCCATATAAAATAATTTGGAATAAAGTTGAAAATGTCGAAATGAACATTACCTTTTATGTCACTTATGTGTTTTGAGGATGTTACAAATGTTGACAATTTATCATAGTAATAATTGCTACGAAGGACGTGTATATAAGCTCCGAAAATGTGGTCAAACTGCTGGGAGACTTACTTTTTTAAAACTAGACTTAACTACGTACGTACAGAAATGCGTCCGTCTTAACCTTACAATCGACTGGTCTTTACAGACTCACTGCTACCTACTGTCTAACTGCCACGCCTAGGCTTATAATAATGTTTATACTAACTTATCTCATTCGTACATAGTGTCGCTCCACAACCTCACATAGAGTGCGAGCTCAGCAAATACCTCTACACGTGTACCTTTACGACTCTATGTGTGACCGAGTTCATAACTATATATTTCGCAGCAAATGAATTTCTTGTTCCGAGAAATTGTTGTAATTGATTTCAACAGCTGTTTTCCACCATCACCGATTCCTACACAATGCCGAAATCCATCCGCACCATCTAGATGACTGGCAATCTTCCACCGTGCGTTTTAAGCGAAAAATTTTACAAAGCTCAATCACCCTGCGGTATCAGTTGTCGCCTACGGTATTTCCGGACCGATACGACTTGGGGAACCTTAAAAACCTACTGACTTGTTAAAGGTCGGAAACGCAACTGCTACTCCCCGAGTGTTGTGACTGTGTATGGGCGAAGGTGATCAGCTTTTATCTCAGGAACCACTCGTTCTTTGACCTACTCACCCTATAAAAAATATATAAGTTTTCGTTAACTGTACACTCTTCGCACATTAATGTTAATACTTCAGCGGTATATACACGCTCTACGAAAGGGCAAATTATACAAATATAATAAATGTTTGTAATTTGTCGCGTTTATTCCGCTATTTTCGTCATTTTTCCAGCACAATACACCAATTATCATTCGGTTCACGTCTAGTTTGATGATATCATCACCATACGCACAAAATATCAAAACACAAACGGAACAACACCTTCCTATGAAAACACATTAACCCTAAAATTTTATCGACTGCCCAAACCACTTAAGACAATTTTAAGCTACCCAAAATGAGCCGTTCGCTAACACAGCCGCAATGTTAGCTTTAAAAACGCGAAGAAAAGCAGAGAAGATTGTAAATGAAAATTTTAATAATTGTATTATTATATTATATTCTGCTGTAGCAACTTTGGACTGATGCCAGCAAAATTTATTTTACATATGCTGCAAATCCCTCGATTAGTTTAAAAAAAATGTTTTTAAAATAACTAAATAAAGGCACATTTATGTACAGTTCCATTCTATATCGCCGTAGTCGCTCAGAAAAGGCTTGAATAAGCTTATATGTATAGTCTACATTAACATTATAAATAACGAGTTTGATAGTATGTATAAATCACGCAGTCTTCATGTCGCAGCGTTAATCTCTTGCTTCATAACACGGAGTTACCGGGCTCTAATCAAGGGTCCTGTAAGTAGTGTCTAGACGATTGTCCGGTTTTTCGAACGCCTGGCTAGCTTTAGCCTCCAATGTCAATCTCCCGCCATAACAACCTCGCTGTGTTCCGGCAGTCTACATGTGAGCGCCAAAAGTATTCTGGGCGAACACACTTCACTATCAACAGCTTTATTGTCACTTAATATCAGATGAAAACGAAGTAAAGTGCTAATAACAGTTAAAAAAAATGTTAAATAGCGACCAACACAATGCAGTCTTACTGAGGCAAATCTTGAATAATGTTGTAGTTAAACTCATTATTTTTTATGTATGAAAACTCTGGAACATTTCTCTATAGTTACCAAAAATATTTTGTTAATAGTAAATTTTTGCCGAGAAGTTATCTTAACACAAAATCAGAGCCCTCTATGTCATACTTTTCTTAATTTTATCTTTAAATCCTTCTTAAACAAGGACATTACGGCTTAAAAGCGTCAAGCCCTCAAGTCGTTAAAACATTTGAAAGTTAGCGAAGTATTGTGCACTATTTTGCACTTAGTGCGGCCGCAGGTGCTCTCTGATAACAAGGAACAAAATTGCGCGATCGTTTACCTTTATACCTTTTAAAATAACTTCCAGAAAGTTCACGGTTTTTGTTGTATAATCTTTATCCTTAATGTACGGCTATATTTAGAATCGTGGTCTCTAAATATGGGATAATATTAACGACAGGTTTAGGGAATTTTTTCGGTTTGGTTTTCTTTTTTTTCATCCATTATAGGCTAACACTTGGCCTCGATTTCGTAAAGCATTCTCACAAGTATGACTAGCGGAACAAACTAATGCTGTTATGGACATTCAGGATGGTAGCTAGCCAGATGGGTTTGAAAAATCCCACCACCACCTAGACGCCACTACTCTTGTGGACTGGGAATTGAACCTCGGAACTCCGCGTTATAAGGCAAACGGGTAAACCACAACACCACGGAGGCTGTCAAAATTTTTCAATAGTAATTAGATACGTTAGTTAAACCGTACATTTCCCTTTTTATTCCGTAAAAAATATAAATCAAAGTTGCCATAAGGAATGATAAAAAATCTAAAAATTCGGTCACACGTAAGTACAGTGAATATTTTGATGAATTAATTCAAAATGACGCAACCCGCAAATCTAGAGTCGAAATCTTTTCTAATTATTACATACACGCCATCTGTTGACAAAATGTTTAACTATAAACTAACATGTATAAAATTTAAGCAAAGAATATGAATAGATCATTTGATGTACAAGGATATCTGCCTCAGTAAGAATAATACTAAAATAAAATAATACAATTCTCTTAAAGGTAACAAGAAAAGAGCTTGTAATCTTTAAACGGTACATATATAGAAATGTTTGTATTATAGCTAAGAACAACCTTGCTGAGTGTGATTTAAAAATTCAACATCGAAATTAAAACCAATTGAGAGGTTAAACTTATAATACCTTTCCTTTTGGGTCGGACGATAAAATAAAACAATTAAAACGTATTATTAACACGCTATACCAACACGTTCTACTAACTACACATACTCTAAATAGATTGCAGCGCGGATTACATTAATCATAAGATAATAAATCATCCCGTATCGACATTTCTCTGAGTGGGGAAGAAAACTGCGTTGTACCTCGTGATAAATTAACTTAATTTCTGAATAATCACCGAGTATTAGCCGTCCGAATGAGGGTACATTAGGAAAATCATCGGCACAAAATGTGTAACACCCGTTATCTTACCTCATCAATTAACTATTATTAATCTTCTTGTAACAATGAAGTAAATTTAGACTGATGTAATAAATGAGGCATATTTATAAATAATATTCAACATTATATGTCTCTCTATAACATCGGACAAGTAAGAACAACTTCTGTTATTATTACATTCATCTACTTATCTGATATCGTTTATACTTATTTATCACACAGCCATTCGCCATTTTCTTCATTCTTCTTTTATCCATATATCGCTTTTCATACTTAAAACTTCTTTGTCTGTGTACATTTATAATTTCAAAAAAGTTTCTACGTTTTATTCTTCATTTTTATACGACTACGCGCCAACAGTGTTCCGCAATTGCACCTGATTTTAAGTGATAATAGGTTCGAAAATGTTGAGGCATGTTCGTTCTGAATACTTGTGACTTTTAGATGTATGACTTTCGGGATACAGCAAAGCTATTAAAGTGGCAGTTTGATAAATGGGGGTGGTAGCTAAGGAGACAGGTTTTATAAAAACTACCATACAAACTCTACTCACATGATGTTACTCCTTAACTTTCCCTTTTTCTTTTTTTTTTGTAAATAGTAATGGAATAATCTGTAAATCTAACCTTAACACGGACTAATCTAAAGAATACAACACCGTCTTTATTTTCTTAAGCCCGTAATAAAGATCGTTTCGCGTCAAATAAAAGTCAATTTTGGCAATAAAGTGGAACGAGTAAAATGAACGAATTGAATCAAACGTTTTTACTGGCACACCGCTGATATTTTGTGTGGAACCCTCAAGAGTATTCTGTTTCGATTGATTGTAAGCACTTGTTGAATTTGGATACAAGCCAATATATTAACGTACTAAAATCTATGATAAATAATTTGCGATTCAATTAAAAAGATTTGTTTAGGACATGAAGTTAGAACAATTATAAAGGTATTTTCAATTGTTTCTATACTTTGTCGTGTTCCTGTTGACCTTCGTTTTTTTACAAAGAGAGAAATTATAAACAAGCGACTGCCTTTGTGAAGCGGTGGTTGAGTTGTGGAGTCGTGGTAGTAGGATTTTTCGAATCCTCCTGAGTAGCTAAAATCCTCAATGTCAATCTGCCGCCACAAAATCTTATGTTCCGGTACCCAAACATGTGAGAGTCTGACCTATTCTGGGCGAACACGCTACACCATTTACGGCCTCATTGTCAATTACCATCAGAAAGCCATGTGTTAGCCCATAACCTATAAAAATAAACAACATACAAGTATATATAAGAAACTAGCTAAACCCTACATACGTAGTACTACCCCATTTTTTTTGATAAAAGGGCAAAGGAATTTTAGAGTATTCAGTTCACCGATTCAAACATTTGCCTATAAAACTGTTCATAGACTCATGGAAAATTTTGTCAGCTTTATGTTATGTTTTATCTCTAATAATTTTACTAAATTAAAAGTATCTACTTTAATTCTTATGCTCACAGATATTTTCTAGTGGAAGTCTCGTTTCATTTATATGTTTAGATGACAACGTTTTTCGTTAATATTACAAAGATAGTTTTTATATTACGAGCTCGTTTATACAATGCTGTCGGTATTTGACTATATTAATAGAAACTATTACCCGTGTAGTAAGTACTTTCTCAAATAGCACATTTCCAGCTGTATAATCGCAGAGTAAACTAAAAGAAAATAGTACCTTCCTTTTATACCTTTTTCAGTAAAAGCTAATGGATACATTATAGTGTAATAAGCGTATAAAAGCCCCGTTACTTAATAGAGTAAGCAAACCGGAAGTACAGTAAAACTAAAGTAGAACCAGATTCCGTATCTTCTTACATTTAAAAATAACTGTTTAACAAATAAATATGTTATTATTATATAACTGGATTACCCATTTATTTAAAAATCTTAAGTTTTAAGAGGTAAATCAAGTAATATTCGTTTTTATGATAAAAAAAAAGAAATATCTTAATAAATGTATGAACTTTAATACACTAGTTCAGCAGTACAGAGGTAGTATTTGAACCATATACGAAAAATCGAGAGATATATGAGAGATATGCATTATTCGGTGTTAGAATTAAAATGATAATCATAAAATTATTTGCGAATGTATTAAAAGTAATATTTATAACTTAAATAAGATTTATTCAGAATTATATACACCTATATAATACATAGGATACTTTCCTTTTATGTACGAGTATATACAATTCAAACAATATTTTAGAATTCGAAATAGGAACCGAAGTAATAGTCAATTAATAGACAAATATTGAAGTAAATTAAACTTCATAAAACAAATTCCCTCAACACCGCAAACTTCGATCTTCATAACCGCAGAATTAAAAGCTATTTCGGAACTCTGCGGGGGTGGCTGCGTGCTTATTTACTGAGCATTTTATAATAAAATCGTATTCAAATGGCTTAACGTTCGAACAACAATAGGAAACCGCATTTGACGGAGTCCGAACTCTAAGTAATCATTTTAAGCAAGATCATCACGTCTCGTCAAAATTGACAACCCAAACAGAAGAGTTTAATAGTTTTAACGATTGTATCTGTTTGTTTGTCAATAAAAAATGATTGTCCTAGTTCTCAAAATAGATGACATTGATCTATATTATTTAGAGGAATACCTATTAACCCTTTGTGGTCGACGAAATTTACTAATTTTCACTTCATAAGAAAATATATCGAAAATTAATCAAAACCAATGCTGCTGTCTTATCACAAGGTAGTAACAAAGACCTGCAGCATGCATCGCATAGGCGCCGCAGCGGCGCTTTCCGATCGCAGAGGGTTAATAACGTTCAAAGCTTCAACAGGAATTGGTTCATCCGGTATGCTTGATAGAATATTTTCTAAAAAGCATGTTGCGCTTATCGGATTAGTATGCCTAGTTTCGTCTTCCACTTTGTTATTAAATTCAAACTGTTAAATATAATTCAACACCATAAAATCAACAAAATATTAAACTTCACCCACCAATTCACTATTGGATTAAATTTTCAGGGTTCACGGAATGTAAATAAAGATATATTGTAAATTACAACCAGTCCCATTTGGCGTAAGTAAGTGTCTTAAGCCGTTTATAACGTCGAGGTATCTAGTCTAAGCTATTAAGAAATTCCGTCTATCCCTATTGTATATTAAAACAATGGGCAATTTATTATTGAGACTTTACTGATTATACATCTATTACGGGCACGGGTTTACTATGAAAAATTTGAAAATATAGAGAGATCTGTTGAATAAACTATCCTTACAGAAAAAAATAATATATAGAACTGTTAGTTACAAAATAAAGAGCAAAACAATCCATTAATTACAAAAAAGAAAAGGCGAAATTAGACAAAAATAATCCGAACATTACACAATGTCTTTTTTAAATTGTTATTAACTAGCGTTAACATCGCACGAGTAAAAGTAACAAATTTGAGAATCGTGTCCATTTGAATTTCGAATTTGTAAACTAAAACCAAGCACATCAAGACTTATTTACAATATATTCATTAATTAAAAATATCCATCTGAAAACAATGAACAATTCCTATCCCTACTTCAATTATTAAACAACTGGTATTCCATTTTATTCCAATTAATCAACTTTGATGCGGTCATAAACCATCCGCGGGCTGTCATTTACACTGCCGGCCAAAAGTTTGAGACCACCTTGAAAAAATTACAATATTGAATAAAACTCCAAAAGTTAGTGCTC
>DWQX01001386.1:0-28499 GCA_018245475.1 Pharmacophagus antenor | reverse complement strand
CATATACACCACACACACACACACACACGCATATATATATATATATATATATAACTTTTCAATTTAGTTACAGCGATACCTAAAGTATAATAAGTAAAGTATTATCTTCAAAAAAATTTTATAATTTTAAATTTCTGACTTGTTTTATATTTTTAATTTTTTTTTTTATATTTATTTGTATGTGTACTACACATTTTGTGTTCCGTCGAAGCAACATTGACTCATAATATGTATATTAAATTCAAGTCACGCAACCCTAATTGATCCGAATTAGGAGACAAAAAATCTCTCTGCAACCAGACACGCAAAACTGGAGTATAATTTAATATAATCAGTCTACCTCTCCTTATCATTTCGCATATAATAGCATTTGAATATTTCAAATTTGGAATGCAACTTTTAATGTCCGATCTTAATGATTTCGATGTTCACGATTATTATTTTACAGCGATCTTTTTCGATAAACTTTGCGTTTCACGTTATGCAAAAGTATTCGTTACGTTCGAATTTCACTTTGCGAGAACAAATTCAGCCACCGAAGATTGTTGTTCCGATATCGAGTTACCCGGAGGCAATTTACTAACGTATCTCTTAATAAATAAACCAGCGGACCTCATTTCTGACGATGCAGGTGATCAGGAATCTCACAAAAATGTTCTCAAAAGTATATCGATACTAAATGTTGCCCAACACGAGGCTTAATACGTTCAGAAAGAACTTTCAAAAGCCAATAAGAAACTGTGAAATCGGCGATCGGACCGCGCACAACGTTTCTGTCTAATTATTCTTCAAGCACGGTCACGATTATTTCAAATGGATGTTCGTACCTACATGTAAGGTATAAACCTGTTCTAGTAGTTAAAATCGATGTTTCTTTTTTTTTAATGAACAGCTGCGATGGTTCGAAATAATCGAGACATTTGATATAATAGTGCAGGAAGTATACAATTACCTCGATTATATAATACAAACTTGGGTAATGTTACTTATAAATATCTTATGAATCGAAATGGCATTAAAAGTTAAGTAAACAATTAATAACTATGAGAAGAACAGCGCCGTAAAATACACGTGTTCATGCGTGACCGATATAATTATAAAATAACGCAAAGCATTGTAATGATATAAAATTTAAATATCTAAAATTCCAGTCACATACATGATATTTTTTTTTAAAGAAAATAAGCATAAGATCACGCAAAGAATGGTCGGAACTCGATAATTTCTAAAGATATCCGTAGGCGAAACTTTGTTCCTCGTCCACCTGCATCTTTGATTTATTATGGATTCAGTATTAATTTGATATCCCTTTTTGCTGCAGCCCCTTGAGCGATCGAAACGGGCGAATGGAGGTTTGCCCGGTCCCCATTATATGTGGTCTCGGACCAATCATAATTGCACATGAGCCTCGAGATAATGCAGAACCCGATACCATAATATTTCTTGCGAAGAATTTGTTAAACAAAGACATACACGGTGTATAACTCATTTTAAAACTACAATTGGGGCAATTTACATATGAAATTAATGCAATCAATGAAAGTATTAATTTCTTCATTTTTTTTTTCGATATTTTAAACACTCGGATAGAAGTAATAAGATTGAGTTTAACTTCTTTTCGCATCGCCACACCCCATATCAATTTACCACATGCCTGTGGTAGTATATTTTAATGTCTCGCAACTCTAGTTAATGGTGTGAACGTTGCTCATTTACGTATAACGTATTTAAATTTTATCGTCTTTTGTACAAAACAACTTTGTTTTTGTAGTTTTAAATAATTTGCTTTCTATAAGTTAAATTATTAAATATTTACGACAAAACACTTTTAAACGTTTTTAGTAAAATCTAATGTACAATATTCTTGTATTCTGAACGATGAGCTTTGTATAAAATTTTAATAATACTGTGTTACTCACATTTTAATGTTGTTACGGTCTTATTACCGCTCGTGATGGAACATCAAATTTTTCGGCGGAACGCGAAATCAGCGTGCAATTTGCCTGTCCTTGGCGGGTCAAAGGCGTCAGTGTGTGTTCTTTCAACCGAGTTTATTAATTATAGCAAGGGATATAATAATCAAGCATTATGCTTTGAGGTGCATCGCGGTTATGAAGGCATAACATATTGACGTATGCGACGAATAACATTGCGTCTGTACATTATAATTACACGATTATTTGTTCATGTTAGTGCACAACTCGCTTATTATATTGGCATTGTGCCTAACATTTTTATTTACCATAATCATAAGGTAAATAGTTTTATTTTTTTTGTTTACGTTCGAATATAATTAACATTTGATCATTCAATAAATATTTATTTTTCTGCAACTCATTGTACAAAATAGAAATGAACATAAATGACATCGACGTAAGAAATAGTTTTAACTATTTCTTGTCGATGGTATTATCTACAAAATACAGAGTATAGTCACGTCGTTGTAGCGTTAGAGGAGAAGTTTATATCACGTAATAAAGAAATCAATAATTAAGGAATACATGATTAAAGATTTATGGATAAAATCCTATCCGTTTATAAAACTAGAAAAGAATTAATAACCATTATACTGATCATATAATGAATGTAAATTTTTACGAAATCATCCTACTATATGTATGAAAAATCATTGTAAAATAACAGTTCACATGACTATTGTTTTAATTAGTGAGAGAAAACCTGGAACTATATATGAGCAAATGAATATTTTTAAATGAAACCATTTTACGGGTATTGAGGCACTATGTCTAACTCCTCAGAAGCAACAATGTATTTGTAATGACAAAGCTATAGTAATCATTATATACGAAATGTTATCATGTACTATACTTTAATCTATAAAAAATTGTTCAGGGTTGTATACAATATTTCTGGCTGTACGTTCTTATTTCTTTCATTACTGGCACCGCCATCAATAGAAACAGATGAGTCATCAGATTCTAAACTAATTACGGTTCGCTACGAAAAAACACGTAGCTTAATGCGAGTCGAACTCGGTCTGGTTCAGAAAAACTTATCGAAAATTACTATGTATTATTCGATGGCTAAATGAAAAGCGTATTCAACGCGTGAACCTTCTTGAACCTTCCAATTTATATAATATTTTCGTCCAGACACAACGGAGGGGTACACAAGAGAAAAATGAACAGGCTACTTTTAGTCAGTGTATTTACCATCATAGACTACAAATCCGCTTACCATCAGGTGGATTCGTAGCGAGGCATTAATCTACATAAAATAAAATAAAAGATTGTGAAATAAAATTGTACTCACTGTTTGAAATACCATAGAGTCGAATTATATAAACAGATTATATTTTGAAAAATTCGATCCTTTTTAATCTTAAACCGGATTAAGTGCACCACTTCCACGCAAACATAAAAATGCCTCAAATGTAAAATGATTGATTCTCACAATAAAAATTATAATTCAAAATTGTTTTTATAAAAATGTATGTATGCTGGCAGATAATTAACTTTGATGCTATTTAATAATCATCATGTTTTTAATAATCAATATTTAATAAAAATTTAATAATAATATCAATACATCAATATTTAATAATCATGTCATCGACAAGAACAAAGCTTTTATTTAAATGGAAAAAGAACTCTACAGTTTTCGATTTATACTCACACAAAAATTTAATAAGCATTTAATAATAATTTATATTAATTTATTAATTACCATGGTAAATGAATGCTACGGAAATCGATTAAACATCAAGTTAAATTATTTGAAAAGTAATGATGTTTAAATTACTTGCGACTAATAAATAAAATGATATTGATGCAAATATAAAAAAAAAACTGTATACATAAATTCAAAACAGTTAAGGATTTTATAAAATTCTTTAATTTCTAAGAAGCTTTTACTACGATAAAGCAACATTATAAATATTCCATTTCCAAGTAGCGCAGCGGATGCGGCCACACTCGGCTTAACATCTGCAACTTGAGTTACACAGAACGCCAGTCAATGCATATAAATAAGGCACTACTTATTCCTGCTACTTTTTTAGGAAATTGAAAATTACTTATTCACGGTACAATGATATTTATTTTGCATGTAAAGCAAAGAAACAACATTGGCTCTTAATAAAAAACAACAACACTTCAATTAATAACTCGTCGATGTAAAATTACGATGTCCTTTATATCAACAGTTTAAATTTTAAAGTAATTTATTGTTTTAAGACTTCTATAAGATCTATTTTTATAAATGTTGTAGATACTCTGTAAATATATTTATTCCACAGAATCTATGAAATGTTTTCGATAGCCAATAAGATGTGGGGACAATAACGATTGGCTTCCGATTTTCTTCAGGCATATCATGAATCTAAGCAGAGCCAAATCAAATTTACAGGATTACGGTAAATATTTCAAACAATTATGATCTTTGCATTGTCGAGCAATTACACAAGATTTTTAAGGTTAGTTTATTAGCTGTATTATTTGGGTTTTAGTTCTCTTGTGATAATAGAGAAACTGTCCGAAAATACAATTTGAGGGTTCTACCACATGTAAAATGAACATAATGGATATAAAAAAAATATATTACCTGTGATCTCGTAGATGGTCTTGTCGTCGGAATGCCTTGCCGCAGATGTCACATGAATAAGGACGCTCGTCTGTATGAGTTCTTTCGTGGATTAAGAGATTGTAGGATTTTGTGAATTGTCGATTGCAGAATTTACAAATGAATTGTTTCTTAGGTCTAGACGCTCTGCCAGGTGCTCTAAGTAAACGGCGGTCTATGTGCGGATGCATTTGATGCGGACCTGCCCCAGGCGGGAACAATCCGGCTGCCGGGAACGTGAAACTGTTTGCAGCTGTCGGTGATGGTCCTGGTGCTCCGAGGAAAGCACCAGGAGGACCATATATAGGTGGCTGAGACGAACTGTCTGATATCATTCCGTCTATTGACGGCGTTCTATGATGCGGTAGAAGCATTGCAGCTGCAGCTTCACGTAAAGCCACTTCTTTCCTTTTCTCAACCATCATAGCCATTAAATCGAACGAGTTTCTCTTAGCAAAGCCACTAGAACTACGATCTGGTGAATCTTTAGCTGGTTCTGATCTGTCTCTATCCAACATTCTTTCACGCTCGATTATTTCAGTAGGCATTAGTGCTGGATGCATTTCGTTAGGATAAATTACGGGATGCATGACTCTTGTGGGTACAACGGGAACAAATGCCGAGGACTCGCGATGGGAGGATGTCAGTAGTGAACCAGTTGTCATCTGACGATGGTAAGGCATGGAGGCGTCGAAGTTCCCACTTGCATTTCGACCGCTGGATGACGGCCGCTGCTGGTTCCTTTCGGCTGAGCTCGCGACGAACTGATCATGTCTAGAACGGATTGGTGCATTGACCGGACTATCACCAGCTGGTCGAGGTGTTGACGCCCGCGATACGACCGTTCCACCGTTGTCCGACATTACTCTCGCAATTCATCTGAAAAAGAGACAACAACTGATGAAACTCCCGTATTAATTGATAAGTCACTCTAGAAAGAGGACGCGTCGGATTTGTTGTTTTAAAAAAATTAAGCTGTCTCTATCGGTATATTTTTTAAAGAATAATTCTTCGGGAAAAGAAACAGCGGCTTACTTAAACCAATTATTGATTAAATCTTCGTAGCTTTCACTATTGGATAGCAATTATGCGATGGATCTTTTCCATGAAGGAGTCACTGTTACAATGACCGTTAATATCGTAATGCAATAACATTTTTAATTAATTCTTGTATAAAAATATGCTAAGTATTTAATCATAAAAAACCACACACATAAATAATAATAATAATAAATAACATAATCTGTTGATAAAAAATTTCCACGCATGCATGACACGAACATCAATAAATGTTACTTCAAATTACAGCTTATGTGTAACGTTTGCATGCGTTTCTACACGCCTGCGTTGGCAGGTGCATGTAAATTTATGGATCGAGAAACTTAATTAGGTAGCTCTATATTGTTTCAATTTAGAATTCATTCATTACCATAGGATAGTGGTAAATAAGTTCTAAAAAAAGTAGAGAGTTCTATGAAAACTTATATTTATTAGCAACACGTTAAAATTTCAATACTGAAATATGTTACAATTATTAGTGTTAAAATCCTAATCTAGTTGACTTCACCGTATTTTGCTTGTTATTGGTAATGTTTGAACGGTGGTAGAGTGACTCCCATCACAATCACTAAGTGAATTATATGAAATCCACAAAATTTTGAAATTTGTCTAATTCCCTATCTACACTCTCATTCTCAATAAACGTCATGTAAGATATGTGTTTCCAGTATAACATATGTTTAAATTATGAGGGTCAAACTTTTTGAACAACAAAAGCGCAGTATTTCTATATTATTATAATACGTTTATCTCATGCATCATTCAACAGTTTATACTCAATAGTGTCGGTTCTTAGCTTCTGGTGATATCGGAAAATGTTAATGGCGACCGGATTTGAATACCGCAGCCGACATTAATGTCCATACCCGATACGTCGCTATCGATGGCTTAGAATTCTTGTTCGTATTATTTTTAGTTTGATTTCCTCCACTGATTATTAATTATGAACGTATAATATATTGCTTACCTGTTATTTTAATTAAGAATCTTTGAATATCAAACAGAATTTAAGACGAATGCGTTTTAATGTCGTTATATACAAACCTGTAGTGGTAATTATAAAAATGGAGATGTATTATTATATAAGAATTCTACAATATACGACCTTTTACATATTCTAAAAAAATAATTAATTATCAAATGTGAAGTAAAAGTAAATTTAAAGTATGGATACATTGTTGTTCATTTTTCTTCTTTCGTGATTAATTAAAATTTTTCAAAATATGTTTATACTTTTTACACGTTTTATTAACTTTATATGCGAAGTAAATAATATACCAGAGAATTATTACATAATAACTTTATTGCATCCGAATTATAGACAAAGCTAGAACAAGTTGGCTAGACAGTGGAATAAACACAACGCAATACTTCTTCGGGGGAGAGAAAGCGGTCAAAGATCGAATTAACGGAATTACGTACATTTCAGTACTTCATTAAACATGTCGACAGATTGTAATTTTATTTTTTTATATGGTTCTGTGATCCATGTTCGTTAATAGCAAACATTCATAAGATAATAACATTAAGAACAAAGGTTTCAAGTCTTTTTTTTTTCTTATGTAATACTTTCGTAGTGTAATATGTTAGCGCTTGCCTAACTTTGACACAGAGATCTTAGGTTCGATTTCCAGGCCACACAAGCTGAGGAGTTTGATTAGTGGTAGAATTTTCTTAAGCCAGCCTAATTATCTTCCACCGTTAATAGCACTCTGGCGCTGTAACAGTATTGTTTTTTTTCGGTAATAATATATGTGAGAGAACGGGCGAGCCCGTTTCACCATCTAAGGCCTTATTGTCACTTAATAACACGTGAAATTGTGGTCCTATGTTAGCAAAAAATAATAAATCGACTTTAATACACGACACATTTTTACCGGTTGCTATGAAGTGTAAATTCAATTATCTTTCATAGTAATATTATTTTCACATTCAAAATAAGTTATTATTCGAAAAGACTATTGCGACATTGCCAGTATGATATCCCAGTATTACAAGTGCCGCTTATAAACGTTGCTCTTGTTTATTTAGCAGCAATAACATCACTAGAAACGTTACGGGGTTTACGATAGGTTTGACTGTTGCCATCTGAAAGGGCATCATGACAAGACAATAAAACGGACTGACGACTTTACTGCCGAGTGCGCGAGTAAGGAATGTTTTCACAAGGTTTCCGGTGTCTATTACCGACTATTATGATTTTATATATTTGAAACTGTAGGCAAGACATGATTTTTAAAAAAAATTAAAATGTTTTTCATAAAAAAAAAGTTATGACAGCTTAAGCCTGTAGAACTCTTTCCTTAATTTTTCTCTTAATTTTACATATTGACTGACTGATCCGAAGATAAGTAGCCTAACATATCTGCAGTATGGATTATCAGAGACCGACATATACATATTTTTAAATAAATACTTAAATATATGTTGACAACCAGACATAGAATAAAAACAAATGTCTATCATATGAATGTTCGTTCTGAGTGGGAATCGAACCCGTGACCCCTAGTGTAAGAGACAAAGTTACTGCCATTACACCAATGAACCAGTTAAAGAAAAACCAGAGCTATTATGGGTGTATCGTAGAACTCTATCCTATACTTTGCGTTTTAAAAATTAAAAAGACGTGACGATGAAGTGAGAATTTTTAACGTCAAAAAAGGTGTATATAAATGAATAGAAATCTTTTCATTAATTCTAAAAATTATTGGGTTTCGTTAATTTATTTATGTAATTATAAAGGAAACCAGCGGCTAATCATAAATCAACGCTTAAGTAATATAAAACGAAACAAGAGTCATTAACAAGTTCTTACCGATAGATTTGATAATGGATATATTTTAAATTAAAAAAATACGCTTTTAAAAAAAAATTGCAATGGAATCATGTAGCTTTACTTTTTAAATATGTAAAATTAATTTAAACCTGGCATGTTCATTTCAATTGTTAAATTGTTTTTAATTTGATGGTATCATTTACCTCTGCTTTATTGGCAATTTTAAAAGAAGCGAAAAACTCCGGACAGTAACAAAGTCGATAAAAAAGATTAATCTTAAAATCAATTTATTGAAGCGATATCGAAAAAGAAGGCAAGCGTCGGCCCCACATTTCACTACATGCTGCCAGCTCTACCGTAAAAGCCTTCTGATTGCCCCTCCCGCTTACTCGTATAGGTACTTTCTTCGTCTGTCTCGCTTCAACTAATGTCACGCCTGATCGAGTTTCTACCATCTTTCTTGCTCCAAAGCCGTAAAACTACTTTATCAGTCCTTTTTGGTTTGAGACTTAGAGATATGAATATGTATGCAGGCTGTGTAGTAAGTAATGGAGTTTGGGATGTAATACCGGTCATTTCAATAGCGTAAATGTTTAAAAATAAACGTTTCCAGAGTCTTGAAATTTACATTTTGTGTAGCGCTTGCAACGGCACTGAATATTTTAAACTCCATAACGCAGCCTACCGCGGGTTTCTCGCTTAGATGTATTCGCGAGATAGTGTCGTTTATTTTTGTTTTAAGTGTCTCAAATACAAGGAATATGTGAGCGTCTAAATATAAACGTTACCTTTGCATTTAACGCATACCAGAAACATTTTCTAGATTAATACTTGTCACTATAAATTTTTACTAATATAGAACCAAAATTATTACAACTGTACTTTGATTCATTAAACACGATGATGTAAATGAATATAATTATAAAATGACGTAAAATTTATTTTGAGATATGCGCTCTTCGATCGCAAATAGCAAAGTGCATTCATCTACCGGTGTTACTTTTGAAGACTGAACGGATAAATTATTTTAATTAATTTTGCTATGGAGATAGATGGTTTCTTGGAAAAGGGCATAGACTACATTTTGTTGCGAAAATAAACCTTATTACATCTTCAGCGAAGAATCTTGTTTTGTTTAAAAATTCCAGGCATGTGATGCAGTGAGCACAGTTAAACTAAACTAAAATAAAATATTTGATAATGTTTTCCAATGTCGCTTATACCATATGATAATTAATTTAAATTTATGGATCGAGATCCATGTTGGTGCAAACAAAGAAGTTTTCATTGCTTAACTATCTCGCACTGAATATTTCAGATAGCTCTAATTATTTAGATCATGTTTAGTATTACCTTGTCGTTATTTCTATCAAGTGTCTCCTATTACAAACAGTCTAAAGTACTTGTAACAGTAATTACGTATTAACTTGCATAATGACGTTACGACTTCGTTTCCCAGGCTTTTGAATTACAGATAAAATATACAACATAGCTTGCCTTTCAATTACTCCGAGTGATCTTTTATGGAATAGATAGAAATTAAACTTTCTTATCGAAATTAATATTAAAAGTTATAATTACTTCTTACGTAATGAGGATTGAAGTTCCATCGTTATTTATTTGTCTTTTTACTATAGAAACAATACTCTTCTTTAATACTTACTGATGCAGTCGATCCTGGCTTCAGTGTACAGATGGTATATTACGTATCTTATCTCATAGCAAGAAACTCTGCTTTAATGTTATCTTATGAGCATTTAGTATAAATGTAGAGGTAAAAGTCACATAAATGATGTTGTGAAAGGTTGTTAAATTATATACAAGGTTTTCTTCGATAATTATTTTGTGACATTTTCACAAGTGATAGTCCCATTTCGTAAGCACAAGAAATTTACTACGCCGATATAGTCACCACGATAAATTTATCAAAAATTTCGTAAACGACAATGTGGTAATTAAATTTTATCGCAACAATAACGGTAAACACGTCCAAATATCAGATGTTAAAATGTTAAATTAATTTTTAATGAGACGTTGCGGTTCCAAGACGGTGTTTTACCTGGAACTTGTTTTCGGCATCATGCAAAGTTGCAATTGTCTCGATAAGTGATATTTGATGTCAGATTAGATACCGAGTTATCTGTCGATGGCAGAGATTAACTACCATGCGCTAGATGAAAAGACCGGTTCCACCGTATAAAGCAATTACAGCGCCATGTTAATTGTTAATGACAAATTACTAAGTGATATTCGTAAACAAATTATATATCAATTTATAATTCTATGTCAGCGTTATTTTTATTAAGCGAAACTGGAGTAACAATTAATGTAAACAAGTTCCGTAACCGGTATTTTATTGTGTTGACGTCACAAATAAATCAATATAAGTATATAGATAGATAGATACAATTGAGAACATATATAAAATCAGAAGTAATGAAATAGTACCAGAGAAACCATTTGTCTCGCGAAATGGGCCAATATTGTTATAAATAATAAAATATAAAAATGTGTAGAGAATTATTATTAATGATAATCAATCAATATTAATGTAACGGGACGAGGTTTTCGATAATGACATATATTATTTTTCATTTGATGTCCCCGCCACAGCGACATGCGTAGCGCGTATGTATATCGTAAATATGTCGCGATAGAGTTACCGCAAAGGTAATCAAGCGCGGGCCTCGATAGTGGTGAGCAATCGATGGTATATACGTTGATCAAAATCATTATTAGTCAATTGTTTCATTCCACTTTGCTCCGAAATTATGCCTTTGTACGGGTGGGCTCCGTAGCCGAGACGTCGAATTTGACAAATCTTAAATGGCTCCATCCGGAAGCCCTGCAGTGCAGAGTTTATACCATATGACTCATTAATGTTATAAATAAAAGAAAATCTATAATAAAATTTACCGTTTACACTCATCAGGTTACTCATAACTACAACAAATATTATGCACGAAAATGGCTCGAGTGTAAGGGGGTATGAGTTCCCGAAAATTCTTACGCAATGAGCAATATAACTACACCAAATATAATGCACGAAAGAGACTGGAGTAAAGGGAGTTCCCGAAAGTCTTATTCAATAAGCAGTATTTGCTTTTCCAGTAACATACAGTGGACATAGCAGTGGTTAGGTAATGTTGAAGTGTACATCGTTTATGTGTCAACTGCCTTCGTGGCTCAGTGGTGCACTGCTTGCTAAATAATACGGTGAGTAGTGAAATTCGGAAGGAGTATAGGGTTTTTTTTGAATTCACCACCTAGCTAGCCATTGTTCCGCAATATCTGCCTGCATATTACTGTTTTTGTGTTCAAGCAGTTATACGTGTTAAAGATAGTTTTCTAGGCAAGCACATTTGATCATCTGTAGCCTTATTGTACATAAACATCGTGTGAAATTGAGGTTAGGTGTTAGTCATTGATAATAAAAAAAATAGAACAATTATCGCAGATCGCAGCTATCGTGCCCAGTTTTATTATGTTTAGTTCTTTCTATCTAGCGTTAAAGACAACTTCCTTTAATACAATTTTTATTAATATTAAATATCTTAATTAAGTCTAATTTGTATTTTTAATGTTACCTAAAAATTTACAGCCGAAAATTTATTATAATTTATTACATTTTTAATGATTATTCCATTAGGTAGTGTAATGCGAGTTTTGAGATAATATAAGAGAGATAAAAACGCGAAATGGGAACATCACTATATAAAATCTTAAGTGCCTTTATAAAACTGAAGCAGTATTCCAACATATGTAATTTCATCTGAGTTTATAAGTAGCGGTCAGTCATGATTCCCGCAACAAATCTGACAACGTGCTCATAACGCGTGTCTGTTTTATCTAAATAGCCTTTAAATTATATGACTTTCCAGCATAACATTAAGGGTTCTATTGCATTAAACTAACGCAGCGATAATTTTCCACACAGACACAATGGTAACGAATAACGATAATTATAATCTCTGCGAAACACAGTGGCAGGAGCGTTTAAATACAGATGTAAGAGGAAACAATAGCGCAAAACCGCTAACCGTTACTAGGTGAGTTTATCCACAACTCGGGTGGTATTAAAAAAAAGAAAATGAAAAACAATAGATGTTTTGCATGATAATCACGCGTGTCCATCGCACACATGACTATGTAATAAAACAGGTAGCAAAGCGAAGCGCACCCTGTCTACCCAATTTATTCCACATCCGTTGTATTATATTACGTATTCAGTGAAAAAAAAAGTAATGAACTCACAAGGCGACTGGTTGCCCGATCGGTCCTCGGATGCGCTCCGCTCTCCAGTAGTCAGGTAGTTAACCCACGGAGTTTACAAACTGAGGGTCCAGACCGTGAAATAAGGCTCTTTGCGATTTTTTGTCACATTTCACAGTCCAACCGCATCTAGTGGCACGAACAGGTGAATAGGAGATTAGTGGAAGCGCACACAACAATAGAAGCACTGTACAGGCCATAAACAGTTAATGGATACTGTGGTTAAATAAAAAAATAAGTTATTGTAGTCACGTATGATCAATCATCCAGGCACTGACACGTTCATATCACTATGTCCGAGCGCACTGAAATCCACTGATAAAGTTATACATACACCAAATGTTTTTTATCACTGTTGCTGATTGTTTCGCTGAGCGTTAAGGTTGCGTACGCGCATACGGCGGGCGCTTGGTGGGAGAGGAGCGCGCGTACTACTGCGCCTACGTTGTCGGAGGCAGTAGCGCTCCTGTGCACCCCCCTCTGCCCCGCGCTTACCCGCGCCGCCCCGCCGCCGATCGCCGCCGACCCGCCAAAGCCTTCCATACTGTTTTTACTTTGGAAGCAATAAAAAAGGGGAAGGTTATGGTTCGATTGTTTATTTTTCGTGTTAGTAGCTTATAAGTCGTGTAAATTGACGCCGCCCTCAAATGTTTAGATCCGGCATCGTGAATTTCGCCCGCAGACGCTAATTGATAAAAAAGTTTATTGTTTACTAGATTTAGAATTTATGAATAAAACATGTGAAGACGTATGTTATGTTTATGTTTAATCGTATAGATATTTGTAAGATTGAAACACTTATAATACACTTTACTTATGTAAATTTACCTTAAGGTGCAAGAGATTTCAATTTCTCAGTGTGTTTTGCAGTGTAATAAGTAAAACGAGAAACATTTACTTATAATCTTTTAATACAACGAAGTCTATTATTACAGTCACATATATAATTTAAAAAAACCCCTTTTGGGGCTTAAATCCACACATATATCCGTCTACGATTCTAAAACCAACAGTATTTATTTAGATCTAAAACAACATGCAATTAGAATAAAAGCTTTCGTCTTATTTTAAATAAACAATTTACCAAAGACAAAGTCGTAACTCCATTTTAACATTAGATATCATAAAATACGACTTCTATCCTCTGCAGTTTACAATAGTTTAGATTTTTTTTTTAAAATATATTAATTTATATTTGGCAAAAATTCGGCTAACTCAAATCTTCTCCATGTATCCATTTCCATAAATAATTCTGATTCCAGTTTTAAGTTTACTTACTGAACACATTAGAGTAACTATTTATATTTTTCACAGTTATGATGAATAATTAATGTGTATACGTGTATCTTTTACTTAATTTTTTTTTACAATAACTTAAAAGAAGTGATAAATTAGTCAACTATACATTGATATTAAAACATTTACTAATATTACAAGGCTATTCTAAAAGCACTAAACCGAGCCAGTTAGTTTTAAGTCTTTATTCTTTATTTAAATATATTTGAGCTTTTACGTGATTATCTATACAAGATATCTTTGTATTACCATCTCTATTATTTAATTTTTTTATGCACAACTTTAAGTCACCTAATATGGACCACATCTAAAGGTTAATTTAGCCTCTTACATTAAGATCACTACACATTTATCTGATATCAATTATATTATTTGAACATTATTCAAAACAAATATCAAAAACACGAATATATAAATGTATGCGAAACAAATACACGTGGTGAGAGATAAAATTTTTAAATAGAGAATAAATTTTGCAACATTGATAAAATACGAACGCCCTTAAAATTTGATTTTATATAGAAATTACATTATCCTAGTGATAATAATTTTCATTATTTTATAATATACGCACATATACTTTTAACACCTAAATAAGTCCTGACACATTTATCGATTGAAACAGACCACATCAACATGAAATATTAAAGAAATTATCCAAACGATACATGACCCGATAGTCCATATAGTAGTTTCATGTTAGTGTCACTGTATGTATAAATATATATATATATATGACTACTGTCTATGTTTTCAATACTATTCTAGGTATAGGACATATATCGTTATAATTTGTATAGAATATTTATTTTTCGAAACCAATACAACACGATATCATATTTAAGATCCATTAAAATTTTTAACTATGTAATATTAATGTTATCTTGATAGTCGCTTTCACTTTTAACATTATGATAAACTATAATTTTGTAAAATAATCGTTACTTAATCCATTTCCAAAATCGAATATGTACCACCGACCATACAATAACTCTTGTTAAAAATCAAGAGCTTTTAATCTTTGTTACGCTCCCGTAATAAGTTTTTATAGGAATTGGTTCAGTCCCGTTTATAAAAAGTTAATATTTTAAATTTTTCATGTCGTAATACTTTTTTTTTCTTTAGACATAGTTTAAAGCTATGCTTTTATATAACAATTTTCATCTTCGATGCATCGGAACGATTTATCTAACCTTAACCATACAACTGTCACAAACACAGATATCAAATTGTGTACGCGTAAACTTGTTAAGATTCATTCTTAACCCACCGACGAAGTTTAATATTACGTTGATGATAATTTATAATATATTATTCATAATCTATTTTTTCATTTAACATTTGATATTATGTGGGCGACACTATAAAACTTCAGGACCAACGTTGTATTTTTTTTTGTCGATTGATACCTACAGAATATAGGAAAAAAAATTTGATATTGTGATATTTAGTAAATAATTTGTCTTAAATGTTATTTAAACCATTTTTATATTGTGATATATTTTTCATAACAATTCATATCTACAGTAAAACTTTTTCACCGATATATATGAATACTTTCTAAATTGAATTTTTTGCTGATGGTCTTGTATTGGATTCTTTTCGCGCTTTATACTATTTATGGCTATAAAAATATTTTGGTCGTACAGTGAAAGGAAATAAGGAATACGAATAAATAAAATGAGGGCTTCTACATTTTATATAACAAATCATATAATATCGAAGGAATCTTCCGAAAAACTACTGTGGCGTCAACCCGCTTTCATCCATCGATCTATAGAGTACTCCAAAGCCGCCATCCATCTAAAATAATTATATTATTAATAACTATATAGTTGTCAAAACTAACTATAAAATAATATTACAATATCAGTTTTATTATAAATCAGCTATAGATTCTAATTTACATATTTATCAATTACAGCGATTCATTGATATTAACGCATATTTTCGCATATTTCCAGTTATCTGTGGTTACTAATATAACTACATAGTATAGTATGATATGGATAAAAAAGAAGTAAAGAAAGTTTTCAAATGAAACAAAGATGAAATAAGAAACATAATGTACATACATGTATATATTCTACATAAGCATTTCGACTAAGCAAAACATTTCAATTATTATTTTGTAATAAATATCCGGGACATTTTTCACACAAAGTACTCTGATCCCAAGATAGCCAAGAACAGGGTGTATGAGTTATCAGAGACCGATATACATAGATAGATATTTTTTAAATAAATACTTAATATAATATAGATATATAACCAAACAGAACAAACACAACTGTTCATCACATTAATTTTAAAAGGCAAAGGTTACTACTATTAACCAACGGGTTAGTTAAATAAAGTAACGTAACCTTGTTTGACTGACATTTGATCTCGATTATAAATTATGTTAAATGACAATAGGCTGAAGCAGTCTCTCTCAGAAAACTCTCACTTCGTTAGAGATTCCTAATAAATAATATCTATAAATGTAGCACAATAATAACTTACCGTTTCCTATCCATTTCGGATTCGGTGTGGAAATAGAAGTGTCTCTGTTTGGGTTCAGTTGGCATCACTTCGAAGGCATATTTCTTGCCGCCAGGCGCACACGTCTGTATTCTGTAGCCGTGAAGGCACGCCATACCTGTATAAGAACACAAAGCTCGAATAATGATATTTTTTATTAGTAATAATCTAAGTCTTTGTAATAATCAAAATAAAATAAAAACAAATAATTATTTTTATAGTTTATAAGCTAACACTTGACCACGATTCCACCTCACGTTGAGTGTCAATGAGACAGTTGATGGTCAAGCATGTTCGCCCACAACACTTCTGACTCTCACACGTGTAATTGCCGGAACACAGCAATGCTGTTAAGGCGGCAGATTGACATTGAGGGCATTAGCTAGCCAGGCGGATTCGGAAAAACCTTACTACCAATACTACTTCTGTAGTCCAGTAATCGAACCCGAGACTTCCGCCTTTCCAGGCAAGCGAGTAAACCACAGACCATATTTATTGAAAATACTTTGTCACAATTACAAACCCCAGATCTGCAAATGTTTTTATAAATTATTTTAAAAACGCTATTAAACTGGTTAATTATAAAACTACTAATTAGAAATGTTTAAATACATGGGCATAAAGTAAGTTATCAAAATAAAGCATTTTATTAACGTTTTATTATCTCACAAATAATTTTCACTGCGCGTTACTTAATCATTATAAAAACAAATCTCGATTCGTTTACTTAATTAAACATTGTACATTAGTACAAGATTTTTTTTAATAATTTACAATGTTATTCATGATATTACGTATAAAATACACACTTCTTAATGACAAATATGTTGTCAAATCGGAAAAAGTAACATATACATCACTTAAAGACTAGACTTAGACTAGCTCACTCAAAACTTAAGTAAAAATACTAGTGTTATTAACCCATAATTAATACGCACTATAAAGGAATTGACTTTTTTGCTACCGACTCGAAGTCAAGATTCCATTTACAGCGCACCCACGTATTTAAAAAAAAAAAGGTTCTCGTTTCACATTTTTTCTTTGACTTTATTAGTCAAAAATTTTATCTGATTGAGAAGTACAGCTACTGTGTAGAACAGTCAAAGGTTGAGGTTATATGTTGAAGATTTTATTACTTGGCACAATTTTAACTCTTTTGCATCATTGCTTTAAATTATCAATATCGTTCGAAAATCCTCATCCGAAATATAAAAATTATAATAACTCCATTTTTTTTCTAATTCTATAAAAAAAATTACAGCCAGATGAGCAGGA
This sequence comes from Pharmacophagus antenor, assembly GCA_018245475.1. Taxonomy (NCBI): domain Eukaryota; kingdom Metazoa; phylum Arthropoda; class Insecta; order Lepidoptera; family Papilionidae; genus Pharmacophagus; species Pharmacophagus antenor. The sequence continues at coordinate 10,717 of DWQX01001386.1, read as the reverse complement.
AAAATCGCATTTGTCCCAAAATTCTCCATTACTTGTTTATCGTACAGACTAAAAATTGCTTATACGAGTAGAGTACAAATCAAAAATATCAACTAAAAACTTGTTCCCGGACTATTTCGTGACATGATGCAATAATGTTAAAAAAGGATAATATTAGCCGCCATATGTTAGAGTAATCGCATTTGATTATAAAATTCATTATGTGGATTCGAAGAGAGACACAAAACTAGGATTAAGGCTACGTTCACGGGATAATCTCTTATTTATAGTCCAGGTAAATACAGAAACATTAAGCTGCGTTCACACGAATGGAGCACGATCGTTTACGTAGCTGTCGATGTTGGCTTAAATGACAATGGCATAAAAAGAATTAAAAAAAGATATATATTCGCAAACAATAATTATATTCCTATCGTCATTTATTTGAGAGAAATTCATCTGCCTGTGATTATCCAAAACTTGACAATTATAGAAATTTATAGAAATGAAAGAAATAAATTTATTGCGATTTTTTTTTGTTGTAATTAAGTAACATATGACTCCAAATTGTGACATGATGTTAAGCGACAATGAGGCCGTAGATAGTAAAGCGTGCTCGTCTCTGGCTCTCACTAGTACAACTACCGGATTACAGCAATGATGTTATGACAACACAGTGACATTAAGGATTGTAGCAAGTTAGGCGGACTCCCTATTTTCCGCGGCATAAACACATCAAATCCTAGTACATAAATTGCAGTCTTACAAAGTAAATTACCATTACTAATAATTACGTAACCTTTCTTCTTGTTAATTAAGTATTGTTTGAATTCAAGGTTCATACATAGGCATGAATGTGGTGAATGGAAATTAAAAGTTCGAAATGCACATATGTAATCTAAATGTCCATGACTTTTATATGTACGAAATGATTTTACTAACCAAATGCACTTTTGCTGTTGCCGTCATTGTAGAAGTATAGACATGCATCTTTCAATACGCAGTATCTTTTAGCCCAGGATTTCCACTTAGAGCCAAGTTTCATTAAGTATCCAAAGCAATCCGGTCGCAGTATAGAGGTTGGTGGTAGCTTCATGTTTCTCATCGTCACTTCTAACCATCCATCTCTCTGATAATAATAAATTTTATTATAATTGAAAATTATTAAATAACTTTGAGTGTTTAACAGCTTTACATAATGTTAACATTGAATTAAGTACATTTTTGTTTTCCATTAATGAATTAAAAATAACAAATTACAAAATGTAATATTCAAACAATCACAAAATTTGCGTCTATTATCCAATGAATATTATTACTTTTACTACAAGTTTGTGCCTCTTTCTATTATTTCTATACTTTTTTTCAGTATTGTTAAATCAAAACGTAGTTTGTGTCCGGAATACTACAAAGGAATATAGTTACTTATTTACCTCGAAATGATCCTTTGAAGTAAATTGATGGTAATAATAATACACCTTTAAGTATTAAGAGCTTTCTACCTTAAATATTACAAATATTAATGTCACACAGATTTCAATTAACAAGAAAAGTAACTAATTAATTTTTATCTGCATAAACGGGTTAAAATTTGGAATAGCGCCATCTATATAAACAATTATTAACATCTGCGATCATTCTTGCACGTACTTGATTACTAGTTTCGATAGCGTGTGCCAGTACAGCGCGCCATCTAGCGGAAGCTTCTGCAGTATCGGCCGCTAGTTGTAGTCTTGTGCCGCCACCGCGCTGCAATCGGAATCCGTACGGTCGTCCCGAGTCTTCTTCCGTGAGCTGATAGTTTACAAGCATCAAAGCTCCCACTGGATGAACACTCTGAAAGTATAATATGTATAAGAGTACATCGATTCATATCACCATTATTAAATGAACGGGATAAATCGAATGTTTTAACGACTCCCGCACCGTGATCGAGGATAGTATCCCTCAGAACACGATGTAAAAATAGCTTCCACAGCTGTAACGTACATCAGAACTCAGAGTGAATACCTGCACGTAAATGAACGGTAACTCTATACAGTAACCACTCTAAGAAAACCTAAACCTTCATTTTACGATACAGGCTTTGGTCTTATAGAAAAAAAGATTGGGAAGTTTAGACATGGTATAATTTTTAGATTTTATTAAAATTTTGTGGTAGTTGTGTAATTATATCCATATTATTATTCTTTAATCGCGATATAACACAATATGAGTTAACTTTTTTTCACAAACGATCGATTAATTCATAAACTAATGCAACTTGATTGTCATATGAATAGCGACATTTCTTTTCATCTATCAATCCTTACTTGGCTGACGTGTTTGATTATTACTTTTATTTTCATTTAATAAAAAAGGTACCCCTGCCATGAAAACAAGTGTGCTGTCTATGTTGTGTAATAATATTTTTAGATAAATGAAAATAAAACATTGTAGCTACTGCCACCAGGTTTCGTAAAGATTTTGGGGCCTTTCATAATGTACTAAAAATGACCAATGTGTTTTAGTGTCTGCGAATCCCACATACCTATGACTTCGTGCCTTCGAAATATTTCTTTACTATCACTAAAAAACTAAAGTACTCACCGAATCAGTTTTGTAATAATATAGACAGTTGTCTCGCTTCAGCACGAACCATCGTCTGGTCCATCGCGGTGGATGGTGAGGTCGTATTGGCGCCGCTCGCCAAAGGTACCCGGAGTATAAGGCTGCAGGCCCTCCCTCGTGAGCTAATGAGGCGACCACGTCACACGTTCTTGCCACCTGCAATAGATGGCAGTTATTCACATATTAATACGCGAAGGAATAACTTTGTAATTTTTTTTGTATGGCGAGAATTGCTATAGCTAAAACTTGGGTATAGGAAATTCGAAATTGTAACTTTTATTAATTACATAAACAATTTGTTCACTTTGGATATTGCTGCGAAGTATCAAGGTTAAAAATAGATAGCTAAATTAGGTATTAATTAAGTAAGTGTCGAAATTTATAAAAAATATAAATCAACATTTCATTTAATTTTTCCATGCCATTTATAATAGCTGTTTTCTTCGATTATCGGCTAACACTTGATACCGATTTTGCGTGATGTTGTCTGTTACTCGCTCGCGCACTATATTTCTGGTTTCCACTTATTTGACTGCCGTAAAATAGTAATACTATTACGGCGGCAGATTGTTTTTGACTGTGGTAGCTAATCAGACGGGTTCGAAAAACCCTATTAATATCAAGATACCCTCCTCCTCCCGTAATCAAATTTGAGATGTCCGCATTATAAGGCAAGCCGGTAAACTATAGCGCCACGGAGGCTTTCAATATTTTATGGCCAAAGTTTTATTATCACTTCAAACAAAAGCCTTTTAATAAAATTTTAGATATTTTTTTAAACAATTGTATTAAGGAAATCGAAAGCGTGCAAATTTATTATACAAATACTTACTTCTAATTCCAAAATTTCAGAACCGGAATGGGCTATCTTTACAACTTCGGAATGTGTCTTGTCTAAAACATTGATTCCTGTTAAAAAAATAATGGTACATCAAATCAATTTTATTAAAGTTAACACATATATAGAATAGTTCAGAATTTTTTCTCTTCGTATTATTCTAGCAAATTCTTTTTAAATGTTTTCATTTATTCAGCACAGGTTACAGCGCAAAAATTTATGGTATGAATATAATAATTATTTCGCTACTACCACATTGCTTAAATACATTATCAAAGAAACAAAATATTAATGAAGCGGATTTTGAAGTATGAGCGAAACTTAGGTGTAGCAAGATAACTCTGAAGAAATGTAATTATAATGAAAGAATTACCGTTCACCGCGATAACTATGTCCCCCACTTCTAGCCCGGACGATTCGGCGGGGGTGTCGGGCTCGATGGCAGACACGACGACTGGCTTACTACCGTGGATCCTGAATCCGAATTCTTCATTACCACGTCTCACCACCACAGTTTTGTCGCTTTCTGCGTAAATAAAAAGGGATACGTATAAGTTGCAGTGTTTAAAAAAAGTTAATTGAATTCATAAAAAATATGGTAGTAACATTTTATAACAAATAAATAATTATTATTTTTGCAATACCATATATTTTTTATAGAAAAAATTACAAAATTAACGTATAACAATAAGATAACTCCGATAATTAGGATATGTTCAATATTATTAGTTGAAGAAACACTATATTTTTTAAATATGGCACAAAGTGAGGTTTATTATTGCATTACTATTATAATTACACGTTATCTTGTTAAGTAAAAATTAATTTATATGTAGAATAACTTAAATCGGCGATATTTATACACTTGGTAATATTATGCCCCTTCCACAAAATTGATTCCTTTTAAGGTTTTGTCAGTATAGTTTTAAAATGTGCGTAAATTGCGCACTTTGTAATACTGAGAAGTACAACAACATTAAGCAGTATTTTCTATAATGATATAGTCTGAAGCTGCATGGTCGTTACTTAATAATTAAAAATGTACAATTTTTATTTCTTACTGGTAGCCAACGGTACCCTCATACAAACCTAAAAGTGCCATTTAAGCAATGTATTACATTAAAATGAATAATGTATAATTTCTAGGAAGTCCAAATACTGCCATCATAAAAATAAAAAAATCGCGTTTTGTATTATTATTTTTAAGTAGAAACTTACACAAGTGTTTGCTCTTATCATCCTGGCATGGGACTGTTAGTCAACGGTAAAGGAATAAAATATAAAAGATGTAGATGAAGACAAGTGTGTATGTAGTAAATGTGTTATGGCATTTTATAATATTACTTCGATTTATTTCTCAATGTTATAAATAAATTCAAAAAGGTAAGAATCCATTAACAGTTTCGTATAAGTATTTTAGGAACGTACCAAATAATGCGACCTTGTAATTTTTTATCTTTCTCAACAGAACCATGGTGCGGCCTACTGCCGGCGATAGATTTTTAGAATACAGCTGGCCATGACACAAATGCAATCGCTCGATAACCCAGAACGGATATAACGGCATGTACACATGTCATAATGACTTTCGCCAAATGTTTTGGCCTTTTGCCCGTAATGTGGTATAAACATTGTTAATAACAAACGAAATCTTATCCTTGAATGAACGTATATGCTCATTTAAATTCTGTTTGTCGAAAAAGTATTTTTTTTTATTACTGGATCTGAATAATGTGTGTTAATTTCAAATGAACATTTTTCTTTTTATAAAAAATGTTTGGTGTTTCTACAGTAAAAAGGTTTTTATTTTAAGGTTTTGATCTCTCAGAAGTTATTTCAGTCGTATCTTATCATTTAAGCTAACTAATTGCCTAAATTAGAAACACAATCAAAACAGAAAATAATACATTTTAAACTATATATAAGCAAAAGAAGAATTATTAGAAAAAAGCTCTAGATAACGATAGTTATCAATTGACAAGGCCTATAAGCAGTTCTGGTTTTTGGATAGATCAAAAAGCGCTGTATAATTACCACAACTAGATATTATATATGTATAATAGTAGAATACTCGTTTAATATCATATAACATTATAATTTATACAATGGATAGATGGATCGTAAACGTGGAAGTAAAAAGAAAATTTAAAAGAAAATATTAACTATAAAATGGATAACTAGTATTAATATTAGTATTACGTATTATTTTTCCGATTTTATAACATAAAAGTAACCGAAACATGTTATTGTTATGAAACCAATACGTAGCGTATTTCCCCGATGTATTTGTTCGTTGAAACATACAGTCAGTTCATATAAATGAAATAGTTGGATTTTAGAAAGTAATAATGGTATCGAAATGAAAGAACAATTACGATTTTTATTGATTAAATTCCTATAGGAAAAAATCGTAACTTTATAATAACTCAACGGTATCTTTTATCGAAATGAAAACTTTTAAAGTAGGTTGTTAGAATTATTTATTTATTTAAAGTTTAATGCACTCTTGTACATGAGGTGGACTTAATTATATCTTATTGAATTATTTAAATAAAATGCCAAGTGTTTCTAATAAAATTAATGCTAATATTTTAAAACACAGCCGGCACTAAACACAGAAATTAAACAAAAAAAAAATTTAATGTCGCCCAATAAGTTTGCAAACCGTTAAATGTGTTTTTTAAAATCATAACTTAGTACAAACATACATGCGTAATTTATGACATTCTTCTTTGGACAGGTGTTAAGAAAAGTGGTGTGTTCAAGCATCGCGTTTGTATCTATACAACAATTTTTCTTTGACTATTATATATGTGCTCGATACATTTAGGTGTAAACTGTAGGGTTACGGCCTATAGTAATTTTTTTGTCGTGATTGTCTTCTAGCACTATATCCTTTTCAATAAAATAATTTAAACTTTGAGTAAATATAGTTTGTTGAAAGTAATGATATGAAAATTAAATATTATAACTTTAAATATTAACACTACTACCAAATAAAAAAATTAAAATATGTAAAGATATAAAAATATTACAACATCAATGACAGCTTAGGAAAAAATGTGATTTATATTATTGGGATTTCAAATAGAAATTTTGAAAACAAAACATTTTTATAGCATAAAAATGTCCTTGGAAAGAATGAGTGTTAGATTAGACAAAAGAATATTTCTAAAGATTAATGTTATAAAAAATTAAATAATAATAACAAAAAAAACATGCTAATTAAATTGGCGATAATATTATTTTCGTTAAATAAAATATAATCTCTTGTATAATAATAATAAAATTTATACTTTAAAGGTGCTGAGATCTATAATTTAAAACAATTTTTATTTAATACACTCACAATGTTATGAAAGTAAATTGTCATCAATATTTATGTTAATGTTGTTTTGAAAAACCACTTTAAAAAGTATGCACTCTTTACCACATGAATCCGAAGCAACAAGTCTGTTAACTTGCGACTGTCGACACCATAACACCAGCATCAATTTAAATATTTCCTCCAACTTCTGTCGTAAGCTTCCGCTTTCACTACACAACATATCTTTAACTAAAATAAAAAAAAACTCTCAAGAAAGATAATAATTATACATACTCGATTTATATTATAATTTTCATTAAATGATATATCGTAAATTTTAGCTAAGTACTTACATGCTTCCCCCATACCAATGTTAATATTATCAATTGAAAGATCTTGACCCTGATTCGTCAGTTTTGTACTTTACGCGCATGCACTGTTACCAGAGTGACGTCACACGACAATTTCACGATGTGAAATCAATAGAAAATAGAGGAATTACGACGTCCTACGTTATAAATACCGTCTGGCCGCAGTCGCGAGTCTGCTACAACTGAGTGCTGACGTTACAGTCTCATAGAATTAAATTTAGTTCGCTTGATTTCGATCAGTAACGTAACGATTCAATTCCCCTCAGCTTTAGATTATATTTCGCATCTAAATCTCATAAAATGACTCACTTTTATTACATTTTCACGTTAATAATTGAAGGTCACGAATCGAAATTGTTTTTAAAATGTTCGTCACAATTTTCAAGACGCTCCCATTTGTCTATTACATCGGCGATGAGTAATTCTGCCATCAATACAAAAATCTACAAAAGAATTTAGGAGACAGTTCGAAAATAATACACGTTGCTATTTAAGCGTCCGAGAACGACAGAAATAGCGGCAACGTCATTATTTCACAGCAACATTTTCGGTGACAGCTTCCCGTAAAGATTGTGACGTAATTCTTAATTGTACGTGTTACGGTAAAACTGCTTGTTAAAAATCACCAAATTAATACTAAAAAAAAAACAATGTATCAAAATATGAATTTGCTAACTTCCGATTGGTTTATTCGCAAATACTACGACTAAAATACAATCTTAATGCGTTGCGCCACTATACGTGGTATCTTCGGGAAATGTTTACGGGTCGACGGCACGACGTTGAGTACTTGTTATTAAACAAATCGGAAATTAGCAAATTGATTGTTTGTTTTTCTTTTGTCACAGAGTTCCGCAAAGTAACGCTTGAATCAATATATTACTAAAAAAGATATAGCTTTAAGAAATTATTAACAGGTGCTAAATCGGTCATTTCTGTTTTCCTTCTATGTGGATGCTTACTTTGAATATTATCATCGAGATCTGACTATTCAATTCTAAGACGATACATGTCGAATTTTAAATATCCTTCCTATGCTAAAATTTACATACGAATTCACAATCCAATACTTCCAGCAAAATTGATAATCAGATGCGTTTGTCTGATTATCAATTTCAAGTTAAATGAATAAATAACCTAGCTATCATAAATATCAAATAAAAAATAAAATACACAAATACACAAACTACAAATTGTCAAAGATCTAGGTATAAGTATAGACTCAAAATTAACTTTCATTCCGCATATGGAACTGACTATTCAGAAAGCCTCAAGAATGCTGGGTTTTGTTATTAAACACAGCAAATTTCTAAAAAAAAATAATACTAAACAGATACTATGTAATTGTTACGTCCGCAGTATATTGGAGTACGGCTGCATGGTTTGGTGACCCATGTACAAAGTTCATCAGCTACGAATCGAACGAATACAGAAGCGATTTCTTAATCATCTCATGTCCAGCAACAAAGTTAAACATAAACCCTCGTATAATGAGAAATTAAAACTTTTTAATATCCACTGTCTAGCAACTCGTCGACGATAACTTGATTTATTAATGCTATATAAAATATTAAATGGAATGTTTAAAAAGAACACATTGCAAAAATTACTTTCATTATAGTACAGTTAGTTATAATCGAATGTTAGAAATATTACTTTATAATTAGGTGTAATTACATTTAATGCATGTCTTTAGTTATTCTCTCTGATCTTTTTTTATTTTATTCTGTGATTATGTTAAACTGGTGTACTATTAATAGTTTATTAGATCACTATTAATGTGCAAGCTGTGGCTGCCTTAAATAGATTTTTCACTTAAGACTAAATTAATATAATTCGTTATATGTAAATGTACGTATCTAGTGTAAAAATCCCTGGTGTCTGTTATTAAATAAATAAATAAATAAACTACATTTGATCATCAATTGTAATGGAAAGTTTTTGTTTGCATGTTGTATTTTGTGTCTAAAATAATAGTACATTTACATTTACATAGTAATATTACAACATTTAAAACTGACGTTCAAATTAAAGGAAGATTACTTCTACCGACTGAGTCTTAAATGTAGAAGCAAGACTGGTCTGGAATGCAGTGTTGGAATGTTTTGTAACATCTTAAAGAGTGGAGTTTATAAGCCAAGATGTTACACGCCAACAATGTTATATGCAGGTTGAACCATTTCTTCGATTCATGTTACATAAAATACTTTTATAGTGATAGAGCTGTTTTTGGCCGTTGTTTATGTAGATACCTCACAACCCCAGAGGCGTGCCTGTAGGGCAAGCCAAAGCTGTAAAATACCCATCTATATAAAAAATATTAGTCCGATGTGATTTTACCATTATTTTATCTTTATGACCGTGTTTACATATTGCTAAAATGGAGTATTCCTGACTTTTTGCTTTGTATGGCAGCGTTGCCACTGCCCAACATGCCTATTTCTGTTGTTAAACAGTAATTGGCAAACTACTATGTTGGATTTTAACGTGTTCTTTAGCGAGTAAAATAAGTGGTGTAGTGAGACTTTACATCTTATGTCTTAAGGTAACAAGCACTATGTGATAAACATTCGAATTAGTACGTATTGTTATGCATAGTTTTCTCGCATAGTAATGTAAAGCTTACCAAAAGAATTCTCCGCCTGCCTTCTATTCAGCTCAATACAGGCTCGCCTATGTACAAGCCTATGCGTTAAGGCGACGTATCTCTTGTTAAATTCTACTTCCGACTCCGTTGGGTCGTCATGCACGTTATCCGTAGTCTCTATTAAATCTGAAAAATATCTCCATTGTGTATTTTTTCGTTTTTAGTAGTAAATTAAAGTACCTGATGTTTTTTACGCTGAAAACAATATGAAATTTTTCACCTGGTGGTATCCTGGTCCAGTGATCATCGTTTTCCGACAATAAAATCCAATTGCCGCACCACCACGGAGCAGCATAAACTCCTTTCTCTTCGCGACAGTTATCGGCCCCCTCCGAGCTTCCGGAACATTCTTCGTGCTCTGTTGTTTCATTGACATTATTTTAAGAGCAGAATTAGAAAATATAGCTAGTATTATCTTAATAGTTTTGTGTTTTTAATTTCAAGAAAAAGTGTGATAACATTGATGGAGTCTGTCCATAAAAAAAAATTCGGGCTGAAGCTTTAGTGATGATGTTGAACATTATTTTTTTGCCTAGATTTAGAAAAAAAAAACACATTTCACCAGTCTTTTCTCACTACAATAATCATTATTAACAAATCGTTTTGAATTTTTCACTAAAGGTATGTAATAGGTTTTTATAAACAGAAATATTTGTAGACAGGTATAACGAGGTCTTAGTGTCGTTAGGTTTGAATGCTAGCGCTTCGCAATATGAAATAAATATCAGACAAAATTGATCACTTTCCGGATTTTTTATTTAAAAGTAATTCTATAAAATTATTTTTTTTTGCATCAAGGAAATGTTGTAGCATTGTTATTAGAACCATTCTTAAAGTGCAAAATTAATTAGGTAATTAGATTTACACTGCCGGCCAAAAGTTTGAGATCACTTTGTACACAGGTTATAATTTGCAAAATATTTTAAATCTGCGTATGATAACGTAACAATATGAACACCTGTGTA
>DWQX01001385.1:0-28507 GCA_018245475.1 Pharmacophagus antenor | reverse complement strand
GTATGCACGTTTGTTACATAACAGGGCGATATCGTCGTAAAAACGACAAAGCCCTTCAAATAAATTAAAAAAAAAAGTAACAAATTTATGACTTCACCAAGATTAATAAGAATGCCAACATATATTAATAATGGAAATGTTTGATTTGACAGATTTACTGACAGTGGAAGCTGCCGATGGCAACATCTATAGTGCGCAGGCGCTGCTAACCGCCGTAGTGGCATCATGTCTCGTCACTTTAATGCTCGGCTTCGTTATAGGATATTTATTCTCGAGACGATTTCGACACCCGTTTTTTGCCGATACCTCACCCTTCAATGAACAACATAATCATTTAAACAGGTAAAAATTATTTATAATTTTTTTTACCTTTTATGAAACTACTAAATTTATCGAAACCTACATAAAAATTACGTTTTGCAATTTACTTTTCACGATCTATTCCCTCCCAAATGATACCAAACAAGAATCTAATTTGCATTTATGTCATTATTATGCTAGACAATTTATTTCTATTTTCGAAATTATACATCGTTAAGTATTTAATTATACAATGCAATGATGTGTATAATTAAATACTTAATTGTATATCGATGAACTCTCAAATTGTTTTTACAGCAGAAATATTCAAAACCTCAATTGTTAACTAGTATTTAAATTAATATTGCATTACATCGCAGAATGTACTATTTCAGATTAAGTCCCTTGGAGACTCCCCTCAACGTAAATTCTGGATATATGCCGCCTAGATCAAAAAACGTCAACATGGTGGCAAACGTTGGACCCTTAGTCAAGCAAGACAATTTGCACTTAGAGCTAGGCAAGGACCGCGCCCTCGACCTAAGAAATTCCACCGAGTCACTGGACAAAGATTTAAAATGTGGCACGCTACAAAAGGTTAAAAAGACTTACATTTGAAACAACAGATAGTTTATGGTTCCATTGCGAAGTGATATTGACAATACGAGTGTGTCGTGCCAAGTGTTCCGAACAACTCGATTGGGACAATTTTTATGAAGTGACAATTGCCAATAAATGTAAATATTACGTTCTCGTATTGGACTTGTACAGTTTACATATGTAGTGACACAATAACTTGTTTTTTATAAGCAGTGAAATATTGCATTTAGATGGTAGAATTTTACAATAGGACTAATTTCCTACAGTATTTTAATATCATCCAGGTGATAAAACTATTTGTTTGTTACATGATTATATTGAATTTTTATGTTCTGCAACCTGGTGTGAATATTGAATGCTGTTTCCTTATGATGGTTTTGAATATTATTACATATATTGACAGTTCCATCACTGCAGGATTAAATATTCACTTTTTACATTCCAATACTTAAGAGTAATCGAAGTGCAGCGCTTTGTAAATATAAATATGTATATAATGTGATGTAACGTGAACATAGTGGTTGACATAGTCCCACTAGACGGAACTGAGTGGAAATGTGTGTATTTCATATATCAAGCATATAAAATATTGCGATTTACTAGCTCATACAGCTGTGGCATCGTGTTGTTTGTAGAAATGTTTTTAAATTTTCTTTTTCTCATTTTTATTTTAAATATGGATATGGATAATAGTTAAAAATTTATTGCTGTGCTAAGTGCATAGTGCCTTGTAGGTTGCCAATTTAGTGCCTAATGTATTTTAGGATACATCAAAAAAAGAGTTATAATAGATATTTAGAATCTTGTTGTGTATGTAATTTGTTTTGAGTTGAAACTAACAATAAAATTGATCGCATCTACTTTGTATATAGAATAATCCACGAAATGTAAGACTGTAAGATTTAATTCATATATTATTTAATATCTTTTTTATGAAGCCCTTATTCCATTACCCATCAAAAGTTTTGACTATATACTATGAGTGCTTCGATGAGTCCTTTATTAATTCTTAAAATTATTGAGTAACCCAAAAGGGGAATTAACTACTAGGCTGATAAACCACCAGAGATTAAAACATTAGAAGTGTTCCCACCGTAAAACAAAGTTTATTATTATGTTAAGCGCAAATCGATTGTATTCTTTCCATTCTACCAAAAGTAGAATTTTATAGCTAAATTATGAATTTCAAATTGTTTTTAAAAATAAACTTGTATTATTATTTATGTTTTATAATCAAATAAAGTGTAAATAAAATCTATTACACAAAACATTCAATTCTCAATCGGAAGATTATTTTACTTCACGATTATGTATTTATATACTTTCTATTAAATAAATCAATTTAAATACCATAAACCATATTTTTATTTACAACTCTACTCCATGAGATAAACATTTTGTAACACATTTTATTGGTGCAGACAGTTTAACTGTAATCTGTAATTGATAGTAAAAACAGTAAAATTACCAAAAAACCATGTAATCTTCTGATATTTATCACTTACATCTAGCAGATTTAAGTACCCATTTGAACTAATTGCTGCCCTGAAGTGATGAGTTCTAAAAAAGCTATGGGTCAAAATAGAGAATATGCATTTGATTCATATAAAAGTCAAATACATTTATACAAACGTTAATTCAGAATTACTTCTTCACTGATATTGTTAATATAATTTCTTTCTGTACAAAAACTTAAATATTACAATGTAGGAATTCTATATTTAGAAAGTGAAATCTGTAGTCTAATGTCACGGATAGTTTATGTAGACAAAGATCACACACTTCTAGGTATGTCAATAAAGAAATGAAGTATGGAGGATTATCCAGCTTTAAGTTATAGATTTTTAGAGAAAAATTGCTTTTGTTAGAGAGCAAATTTATTGGTAAATATTATCAGCATTTTAATTGAATCAAAAAGACCTAAAATATATGTGCAACACTTATTCAATCAGCAATCAGCCGTCGCCTTACTATGAATGAAAACAGTATTAATGGTCAATTCCAATAGTGCTCATAATTATTAGCTGATGTTTTAACATAGAAGCAGCTACATGAAGCTACTTGCCTCATGCCTAAGTTTACTCAAGAGATTACCCATGATTAAAAAATTGTTGCTTAATAAAATAATCTCATACAACAGAACACATCCCATGGCCTTCTCATAACCTAGGTAATACTACCAACTGATTTCTTCACCAATTCATAAGTCTCATTCAATTCTTAAGTCTTTATGAATAAACTATGAACAATGCTTCATTCTATTCTCGTAGCGGAGGGGTTTACTAACCGTGGACTGGTCATCCACGGTGTAGCGAAGAGGAACCCACCCGGCCGGTCCGAGGCGTAGGGCTGGCCCGAGGAGGCCTCTCCAGGCGACCTTGGGTAGCCTGCTATGTATGTGTGCCGAGGGGCTGCGGGGGCATCGTGCAATTTACTGCCCTTGCGGCCGTGGTGAACTCGCGGAGGGAGAGGAGTGTCAGTGTTATGTTGCCGCTCTCCCTATCCTCCGCGACTAAGCGATGTCGCACCGCAGATGCCGTGGCGGTGGGGCTGCGAGGGTGAAGGGGTAACCCTACCTTCCGCGGCCGAATTACGGTTGGCTAAGGAGCCAAAGACCATATCCGCCCCAGCGAGCTTGGAGGACCTGTGCTTTCGGGTGCTCGTTTTCTCGACTCCCATGGCCTTTGAATGACGGACTCGGGGGGATCCATTGCCCATTTGACCATAAGAGGCCAGAGAGGAACGTGCACTGTGTGTTCCAGCGCGCCTTATCAGGAGAGGATAGGGGAGGTTTGCCTCCCCCTTAAGAAGGAGCTGCACATTACGCCCAGCGCTGGTGAAGTTGCGGAGGTGTGCGAAAGCGTTCCCATGACCCTACCGTGAAGCGTCGAAGATGGTATATCGTGAGAGTTTTAGTCAGTGCAAGTCCGACATAATCTGCCCATTGCCCCCGCAAAGGCAGATATGCGACGGCACTTCCCCCACAAAAAAAAAGAGGTACTAAATGGTTAATTTATTCCATTCTGTGTCAAAGATTTTGATAATCTTGTGGTTGGTTTTAAATCAACTGCTGTGAATAAAATTAACGTAGTTACACAAAAACTGGCGCTTTTCTATTGCAGTTTTAACAACATTTCTATCTATAGTAATTCCATCATCACTAATTACAGTCTCATCTTTAATTTCAGAACAACCTTCATGAAGTATTATAAAGTTATGCAATACACAAGCTGCACATATAATGTTTTCAATGGACTCTTCTTTAGCAACATCCAAGTGATTTAATTTTTTAAAGCGTTCCCGCAACATTTCAAATGCACGTCCTATGTATGCCCGTGCTTTCCAGTGAATTTCATTAAATTTCATTTCCTCACTAGTTAATAGTTCCTCACTTGTGAATGGTGTTATGAGGTTTTTTCTTAATCTATAGTTAGAATCACCAAGTATGTGATTTTCAAAATCTATAAAATTCTTAAGTTCATGTGCCAGTTGACTCCCTCTGAACACTCTACTTTTGCGGGTGACTCCTAAATTGCCAATATGTAAGTCGATAAAAATGAGGGATTCATCACAAACTGCTTGCAAAAGAAGAATATCTGGATCTTTTTTCCTGTTTCTTTTGGAACCAATTTTAAGCCTACATGCATCAATAAAACCCACACAGTTTGGGAACCTGTGTCTGCTGTTTATTTTTATTCTAGTTACATGTTGTTCCTCTAACGTAGGCCAATTAATAAAATTATACCTTTGCTCTGCTAGCATTGCTGTTATCTCATGAAAGATATAACATATTGATGACTTATGTAATCTGAACAATGCACTTATCTCACTAAAAGAATAATCACTAGTCAAAATCCATAGAAATATATGCACTTTTTTATCTAAGGGGATAATTGTGCAACCTGGTTTAAGAAGGTCCTTTAAAAAACTAATTAGAGCCTGAAAAGAAAAAGATATGAATTATAGATACTCAGTGTTGTATAACATAATAAATCAGTTTTTAAAAGAATATATTACGAATTATTAATTGAGTCATTCTTTTATACATAACATTTTAATTGATTTACCTGTACAGTACTTTTCTTCATTTGAAACTTTTCAATATAATCCTCATTTGTGAAATTTACCACAATGTTTTCATAATAATCTTTCATTTGAGATATTTCCACCTTTACCTTTCTGCGTTTTATTTTCGATCCAAATATCATTTGTCGAGTTTGTTCTTTAATTAAAATTTCATCGAAAGCACTAATATTTTCATTATTTTCATTGATAACATTGGCTGCTGCCACAACAACTTTGTTGAGTGTTGAAACACAGTCATCTAAAAAAAAGTCCATGACAAAATCTTTATCGAAATTCATTTTTTTATTACGAAGATCAATATTTTTCACATATCTTTTTAAAACCATAAAATAAAGCGCCCGATCAAAATTACTATTTGATAAGAAATCATAGATATTTTTATTAGTATTTTTTTTTAGCTTCATGGATAAAAAAAGCAAATAGTATAAACCTATAGAGCCTCGACTTTTGCGTAAAAACTTCGAACTTAAGGAAAAGGCCTAATTCTTTTCTTCCGTATTTTTATTTATTTCAATTTCAATGAAAACAGGCTAAACCCAATTCTTATTTAATTTAATTCATATACTAAAAAGCGCTGTAACTTTCGAAATCCAAGCGGGCCCACAGAAAAACATTACCAACATACAAACTCCACTGCGCTAAAGCACAATACAACTTCAAATTACTATAAATGACTAAGATTAAAAAAAAATTAAAGCCACTGTACAGTATCCAGGCACAACAAAATTCAACCACCAAAAATACTTCTCTGAAAACCCGTCCAAGTTTAAAATATCTCGCACTTTACCTCCAATCCATTCATAATGCTATTCATATTTTCTAATGTGAAGCCATAAATATTTTCTTAAGAAAAATTTAGTAACTGCTCTCTATTTTTGGTTTAAATGCTACCTCTACTCTTTGTCTAAGCTATTTTTATACTGCTAAAGGTCTTAATAACAAAAAAAGTACTGAAAATAAACTAAGTAACAAAAAGTTAATAAATATTGTTACTATATAAAACTCATCTACACTAAAAAAATATTTCCTCCGACTATTAAACTTAAATGTTACCGTTATATTAAATGATAACAAATTTTTATCAAACACCTAACAGTGACATAAAATAACTGATAATTAGTTCAACCACTGCTAAAGTATTAGTTGTGTTTTACGTATTTTTCATCAATATATATATATAGTATATTAATGTGTATTAAATAATTTTGTAAATACAATGAATTAAAAATAAAGGTATTTGTTTGACCAATTGCTTTTATTCCCATTTGCGTGGTAAGAATATTTTGTTATTAATAAATTATGATTTTAAGTTCTTGCACAGACATATAAGTATTATAAAATATTATTTTACCTGCCTTCATCGGGCAGTAGTTTACCAGCTTGCTTTGAAACGCGGAGGTCCCGAGTTCAATTCGCTTAATTAACGCTTTTCGTAACCGCCTGGCTATAGCTAGCTCTCTCAATCTCATCATCATCAGCTGCCATATCAGTATTGTTGATCCCAGAGTCATACATGTGAGAGCCAGAAGTATTCCGAACAAACATACATTACAATCTTCAGCATCATTATTACTTAACACTAGGTGAAATAAAGGACAAATGTTAGTCTATAACCAATAAAAAAATTGTTGATATTTAAATATTAAACAGAATGTACCATAAGTAAAACATTCTTACATATGTTCGATACATAATGTATTTCAAAAAAAGAAGTCATATTTATTTTAATTTTTTTAATATTTAGC
The DNA here is from genome assembly GCA_018245475.1 of Pharmacophagus antenor. NCBI lineage: Eukaryota > Metazoa > Arthropoda > Insecta > Lepidoptera > Papilionidae > Pharmacophagus > Pharmacophagus antenor. The sequence goes on along the minus strand of DWQX01001385.1, from coordinate 21,776 downwards.
AGATTATAACTGTACAATATCATTGATAAATAAAAAAGATTGCATGTATTTTTTAATTTTTAAAATTATTTGAGCACATAGTATTTATAGTATCAAAGAATATAATCTTAAATATATTTAAGTACATTTAAATTACATTCCATGCCAACACATTACATTTATTTCATAATTCAGTCCTTTTTCCAAACCAAAGTTTTATTATTTGCAGGCATTTCTATTGTATCTATTAGGTATAGGTCATTCTCTTCTCCTAATGTTACTAAATCATTGATGTCTCGTAGACCCCATAATGGATCCCTTTGTTTAAGAGAAATGTCAAAATCAATGTTACTCTGAGGTGTAATTATTCCATCTTTACTATAAGGCCCATACGTGATCATAAGTGCCTCAGACTTCAAGTATCTTCCAGCATTTTGAAATAATCCCAGAGTACATTCATATGGGCTAATGTGCATCATGTTGGCATTAAACATGTAATCAATACTATCTTCTTCCAGTCCATAATAGGATAGATCATTTCGTATATCAATCAACATTGGCTGTAAAATATTTTCTGTGGGACAATTATTTGCATAATAAGATATACTTCCAAACAAATTTTCATCAACTTCTGAAGGTTGGAACTTAACACCTGGGTAATGAGGAGCAAAATGTGCTAAATGTTGGCCCGATCCAGTTGCTATTTCAAGAAAAATTGGACTTTCATCATTAAGGCTGTCAGTGTCACATATTATAAACCGTTTTAAAACTTGTAGTATTGGTTCTTTATTTCTAGAAGCAGCTGGATATATCAGCTTTTCTCCTTTGTAGCTACAATAGAAACATTAATAAAATCTGATATATTTATTGCATATTTAACATACATTATACAATTCTGCAAAAAAAGGTATGACTGAATTTATATATTTTAATAAAATTTCTTTTAATAATATAAATCTATATTTAATAATAAAATATGAGAAAAATGTGCCTACACTGCACTTATTACATTGAAATATGCATGCATGGAACATTATTTACATTTAAAACACTTTCAAGGAAAAAATTTTCGAAAAAATCACAGTTGCTAAGTTTACCATTTTCTTATAAAAATTCTACGATCTTACCTTACATTTTCATAGGATGTATGTGAACTAAAGGTTGATTTCGACATAGGCCTACTTATCAAAAACCTGCAGCAGGTTTTTATAATGTATTTGAGAATGGTAATTTTAGATGTTTTTACTTCAATTGAAAAAAAAAAATGTAATACAGTAAGTAATCTAGTATTACCAACAATCTTGTATATTGTTTCTATAGTATTATAAATTTTCAGTCTTTTACTAAGGACCGCTTGTTTTATGGGGCTTCTGGTCTACAAAAAAATGAATAGAAACTTAAACTCATTCAATTAATATTTGACATAAATTCTACTGCGATCGTGTATGAACGATCGAACGATGCTATTTTTTCAAACATCGATGTTTTGTCCTACTATATAAGTATATGGAACATAGTGTTTGTAATTAAAAAAAATAAATGTACTAATGTAATATTTAGTACTCATTTCTAATAAAATTTAAAATCATTTATAGAATAAAAAATGGAAGCTTTCAATCTACTACAGATATCCGCTGCCGCCATCTATTGCCCGGGGCTTTTACTTAAAAAAATTAAAAACGTAATGAAATCCAAATCTAAAATATCAAAAATTATTAATTGTCTCAATAAAAGAATCTTGTGTAAAGGCTTGGAGTACACAAAACATGGAATAGAATAAGTAAAATAAATAAACATATAAACAAATAAAGTCACCAAAAACATAAACCACATACCACACAGTGAGACTCGTGGACGTATTATAAAAGCAGGATTGAGCACTCGCTGCTAATCCTTTTCGATATGGCTATGACTCACGTCAATCCACTTATAGCATGTTCGGACGACTAAGTACTATTCTCCAATCCACGATACGCCTTGCGTCACCCGCGAAACTTGTTACTCCGTCCAGCAGTAGAGGTCAAGTCAGAAACACTCAACACAAATAATACCCGTCCTCTACATAACACTTCATGTACACTTACCGACTACCATATTCGTCTTGCTTCACACTCGTGGACGTCTGCCGCGCAACACTAACTCGCATACCTTGTACACATGTTACACCCGTAGTCCAAAGCGATTCTCATAGCCCGCGAACCGCGACACAGGTGAATGATAGTTGTAGACGGCCGCGCTCATCTCAACTTGTTTCGCCAAGAGCCATTACTCTTCTGCGTTACTAACTCGTAGCCATCCTAACGAGCCTCTCTGGCCTATATTTAAATAAAATATCTCAGATCCCTACGTCTGATGAAGCTGTAAAAGTCGGCAAAAAGAGTAACCGGGAAAACATCATTTTAATATAATAAAAATAGAAAAAATGCTGCTAATAAATGAGTCGAACTAAATATCTGCAACAGAAGCTGTTTATCCCTTCTCTATTAGGGTCACTATGATGTTACTTGAGATTAATTATTATAAAAATTTATGGGTAAGGTCACAGATTTTACCACAAAATGCGAAAATGATTAGAAGCAATGCGACATGAAACCATCGAAAATTATTAACGTTACCGTAGCGCGAGAGTGACGAATAATAGTAACATAAATTTGTAAGGTTAGGGTTACACCTAAAACTAAATAATATATTGGGTGACTTAACTAAGGTCTTGATAATAAATTGTATTTATGTACTCATGACAACAAACAACTTTGTCTATAAGACCTATATGTAATATAAAAAAAAAATACTTTATATACTAATTGGCCCATTCTGTTAGTCGACTTTATATAGATCATTTTATTTTGATATGGGTCCCACACAAAGACAGTTGTTTGTAATCATCGATCAGTACATGCAGACCCTTTGCTATCAAGAACTAATTGACCTTCACCTAATGAATTAATTTTTATATTGCCTGTTAGTTTATGTCATTTAAATACAACAATAATAAATAAAATAAATAAAAGAGAAAATTCTGAGCGAGTAACTTTTAATTATTACAAAATTATATCACTAGGTAAGTACTTCTTATACTATTTTAGAAAATTCTGAATTGTAAATCTTTATATTTCACTGATATTATCAATATATTATAAAATAAACGCTTCTTACAAGGAGTCTAACAGTTAACAATAGGTTAATATTAAAAAAAAAACAAATTCATGTTATTGGTGTATGTGCATGGCCACAATATCATATACTGGCATGGCAGACTAATAAACCAACACTATATCAAAAAGAATAATCTTTCATTGAGCTTGAATATTTCTCCTTGTTGGTTTTTATTTTTCTAAAAAGAGGTTTGTAGCCTATGTTTAAGCCTTTCACTATGGCAGTCCCCGCCGTGGAGTAGCCTGCCTGGAATAGAGCAACGTACCAAAAGTGTAAACATTATCAGATTTTTGTGAAGGTGCTAGGCTGTGACGCAGATCAATATTTTTATTACTTTCTCTCCACTCGGCCCTCAAATTTTCTTTCTGTTCTGGATTCTGTGTAGGTTGATCATTTTTTCTATGTATTGTCTTAGTTCCCTTTCAACAAATATTCTTTAACATCAGTTTGTGTCGTTCCGGCTTTTTTTTATTTTTCGTTACACCTTTTTTTTCAGCCGATGTAAAAGGATCTGCAAATAAAAATATTTATAACATAGTAATTATTGCAAGAATTTACTATTTTCGGATTTTCACTCAATGTTTCATCGAAATCGGTTCAGCAGTTTTTTTGTATTGCTATTTTTTAAGTTTTTGTCAATTTATGGTCACCGTGTTTATACTAAACTGTCGTCATGTATACTGTACCGCTCCTATTGAGACTTGAGATGTATTGCCGCAAAACTATTTACACAACTATCTGGCAGTTGAGCCTTCTATGCTCTTGCTAAGTCGGTAGAAACGAACTTTTGCCGGTTTTCACTACCTCCACTGGTAAAGTCTGATGATTTGCTGGCCGTGACAGCAAAAAAGAAAGATAGACCCTTTTGCAACTCTCTTTGCTCACACAATTCGCGTCTAAACAGCGATAATAGCACCGTTGCACAAAATTTGGCATATCCATGCAGGAAAAACACATTACACACAAAGAAGTTTTAAGCTCGCTGCGTTATCTAAGCGTGAATAAAGCCAGCAGATCGGACGGTATACCAGCAATTGAACTGAGGACTTGTGTTGCTGTGTTGTCTTCTGTTCTAACATGGCTATATCGCCTCCTCTTTTTTAAGACCGGAATGGTACCAATGGGCTGGAAGCTTGCGAATATTCAGTCTGTACCTAAAAAAGGTAGCTGTGACGACCCTGCCAATTAATTACCGTTCGATTTGAATTACCTCCATAATCTATAAGATTGTGGAACGTTACATTAAACTCGCGCCTGATGGTTCTACCTAGAACATAATGACATCCTAATTGACCGACAAAATGACTTTGGCCGAAATCAGTCGACCTTCTAATGTATGTCACACACTTGTGAGGCGAGGCCCTCGAGAGAATGGGGAAGCCATTGCTGTTTACCTAGATATCTCGAAGGGCTTTGACAGGTTTTCAAATGGTGGCCTTATCTGTAAACTTCCGGTATATGGTCTTTGCCCTGGCTTGTTGGATGGATAAAGGATTTCCTGAGCGACCGACTCTTCGCGTTGTCGTCAAGGGTTGCTGGTCTGAACCGATGACGTGTACTTCAGGGTTCCGTACTCTCTACAAATCTTTTCTTGCTGCATATTAATGATCTGCTGATCCTCGGTATCTATATGGGTACGCAGAGGACAGCACAGTTGTAGACAGATATCTGTTAGACGACCGGGGCAGTCGGGATCAAGTACAGGCCATGATTGGACGTTTAAGTTTTACATTACAGGCAGTCTCCGAACGGGGCGATGCCAATCTTGTGAAATATAATGCCTCCAAAACACAAGCGTGTCTGTTCACCGCTTATAGGAACCAGTTCACCTTGGCTCCTACTTTCCGAGATGTGATCCAGGAATGCACCGATCGCCTTCAATTACTTAGTATTGAAATATTTTCAAACCTTAACTTTAGACGATTTATCGAATCCAAGGCCAAGATAACCGTAAGGGAGTTTGGAGTCCTTGTAAAGTGCGGCGTTACTTCACACCAAGACAGCTTTTATCTGTGTACAGGCCAGCTCCGGTCCTGTGTGGAGTACTGTTGTTACGTATGGGCGGGCGCTGCCAAATATCAACAGTTCTGGTCTCGGTGGAAAGGCGGGCCAAGAGGCGCACTGGTGACCAAGACCTTGTTGTACCAGTTTGACAGCCTTGTACAGAAGCGCCGTGTGGCCGGCTTCAAGGTGTTTCACAGGACACATTTCAGAGAGTGTGCGCTCGAATTACATGATATTATTCCATCATCACCTTTTCGCCTTTCGACGTGTAGACGCGCGGAGTTTTACTATCTTTTTGTTGTCGACATTCCCCAAATTCGTCTGAATGCGAGGTATGTCCACAGGAACGGGTCGTTCATAATGCCTATAGCAAAGGAATGGAACAACGTATCGGCGTCAGTTTTCCCATCCGTACATAACGTGGGTGTATTTAAGAACAAATCGAATAGATTACTTCTAGGTTTGAATGCTTTACTACCAAAAATCACATCATCACTTAATAACAGGTGAGATTGGGCTTAAGAATTAACCAATAAAATAAAAAAATACGAATCCAACGACACCAAATTTATTAACATCAAACACGGCGTTTAGGCTTATACTTTGCCCCTAAAGAGCGGATTACGCACTATATGAATATTTTTATGGACAAGTAGGATATGAAGGTAGGTTTATTGCAAAGATTTTTAGACTCCAAACTTTCAGATCATATTGTAACAAAAAATACGTTACATCATAAATTTACGACACCAATATATATGCAATTTTATAACATCCATATGTAACCCGGCCATTTGGTGTCGAAAAGGGGTTTTTTTTAATCGATCATGGGCTAACACTTGGCTTCGATTTCACCCGATGTTAAGTGACCTGATGGTAAACCTTGTTCACTCAGAATACATCTGGCTCTCACAAGTATGACTGCCGGGACCTCCGCGTTACAAATGGGTAGTAAACCACTGCACCATGGAGGCAATTAAAAAAGATATAGATGACAATCGTATTACGGTGACGTGATTTGTTTACTCCCAGACGCTCTTTATTTAATACTTATCTTAATCAATTGTGTTGAATAACCTACGTTTTTGGGATCGAAAGCTAAAGAAATCATCGAAAAATTCCAATGCTTACCTTGGTAAATATCGAAAAAACATCACTGTGGCATTGCCTAATGACTATTGACTAAACTGTCAGATTTGTAAAAGTTTTTGTGTAAGGTTGATGTTTTATTTATTTTTTAATTTATGTGTAAAGTTTAGTCAGATGAACAAAATCACCTATATCAATTTAAAAAAAAATAAGGTCAGTGGTCGTATTAAAAAAAACACGGCATTTACAGAGTCATAATAACGTTAGTTATTTCGACTTATTACATGGGTCATCCCATGAGTAGGTTAGTAAAAATTTTAATAAAAATGCTCAAACATACTTTTGACTTTTTGAAATATACGTTTCACTAATATGAACCATTGTTATAGTATGGGTTTGAGTAATTAAATGACAGCCTATCTAAAATGTATTTATTTCTTAATACAATTTAAGAGCTTATATTGTTTCATCGAAGTAAGCAGGAAATAGTATTATTTGATAAATTACATATGCTAAATATAAAATAGGTAAATTTTAACTCACAAATGGCAACATTATGTCAGGCGAGTACTGCGCCGCGTCTGTGGGACTTCTTTCATGAAAATTACTATAAAAAATCTATGATATTTAAAAGTAATATTGTGTCGATTAAAATGGCTAAGCGATCTGCCACAATGGCATTTGAGAATGAAGAACTAAACCAAAAAATAAAAGAAGGAAAGAAACACTCTTTAGATTCTGATGAAGAAGACAGTGGCGCTGAAGAAGAAAAAAACAATGTTCTTAATGTTGATGATATTGAAGGTGAAGAAGAAGGAGATGCGGGAATGGAAGGTGAAGTGAGTATTCTTTTAAATTTTAGAAATATTTTTGTTTATAATAAAATATAACTGTGGACCATATCTGTCAAGCCAGGCCATAATTACGTGTTCGTTAATAACATGTTCCTTAGCTGTCGAAAATTGTCGTGACTTCACCAATGTAATTGATAAGGATGTGTCCAATTTTGTTCACATCGTGTTCATTAGAACTCATAAAAAATAATATTTATAATCAATACAAACATGCACTGTTATAATTTCTATTTTCGTTTGGCGAATCGGCCAGATCCGCGGCGATAATAGTTAATAGTAAACATACCTATTGAACAGTTTTTCGTCGTTTAAAGGAGATAGGGAAAGTAACCAAGCTTGAAAAGTGAGTACTTTATAAACTTCCTGAAGTCTTGCCAGCAGTGAATAAATAAACCTTTTTTCTTGTGTATCGAAAGGGCTATTTTTAGACAGACAAAAAATACATTATGTACCACAATGTCATAAGAAATATATACAAGACAAAAATAAGCAGGAAATTTGATCGGAACATATGTTTATATTTTTAAAAGGTGCTTTAAAATATATATGTTTTTATGAATTATTCAAAACAAAATTGAAACATTTGTATTTAGTGATGTTAGGGTTTACCCTTTTACAGTGATTTTTTATTTGCAGACAATATAAAACTTTTTTATGTATAATAACTATTTTAATTTGGATAATTTATTATGTATAATAACAATATATAACTATTTTATATATTATAGTTATATTAGAAAATGACAAAATATAAATCTCCTTTTTTGTAGGATACTAGAACTATGTGATATTGATGTAAACCAAATTAAATTTGATTAAAATAATTTAGCCTGGTTAAATAGTTTACCAAGAGTCTTAAAAGGATTAAATACAGAATTTGTCAAAATTACCTTATGTTACATAAGGGTTTTGTCACCATTATAATGCATCTGGCATTATCATAGTGAAATAGTTGCAAGCTTTAGCCATATCCTCATTACTGTCTAGATTTTGTCATTTCAATTCCACTTAGTTTATTATTTATAAAATGTATCACCAGCAAAAAGGTTAAATATTCATTGCATGAAAAATTATGTTAAATTACATTTTTGCAATTATATTATCTGTTTGCTTTCTAATACCAAAGGCCTCCCAACTGTTTCCAAAGATATTTGTTTTTAACAATATGGGTTATTACAGTATCACCTCCTTCACCTCTTTAACCAATCTTTGCAAAGGTCTTTCTCTTTTTCTCCTCCTCATGTCTGTATGATCTTTGAAGTTTCTTTATTGCAAATGTGCCATTTTGCATTTTTGTTAATTTTCTTAATGTTGTATTAATTCTGTCAGTAAGGTATCTCAGTGGAAGAATAACAATTAATTCATATGTTAATTTTCTTTTTTCATAAATATTTTTGAAAATTTTCTAAAATACTCACAATTTTGAACTGACCAGATGGTCCATTAAATGCCTTGATTGTCATTACCCAATTAAATCATTCATGATCATATACAATCTTTTATTTTTATATATCAATCATGCAAATTTCAGATTTTTCACTATCAAACTTCATTATCTTGTGACTTATCGTAATATCCTTATATAACCTGTTAATAGTCTTGTATATGATAATAAACATCTTCAAACACATAACTGGTAATAAGAGCATTTGGTGATTGTTTCTAACTTTTTAACCCTTTGGGGATGAAATAATCCATTGGGCGAGTGTCCGCCTGAACGTGTAGGTCTAGTAGAGTTTCGTGGGACAGTAGTATGCCACGTAGTAGAGATGCATGAAGATTCCTTTGCAACAATTATTTAATTCATACTTTATGACATATTTTTTGCTAATAATATACATAACAATCTTTTAGACTTTATTGATAATTTGGCACAAAAATCTAACTTTCTTCCAGCTTATTCTAGACAATATTGCAATAGCGGAATTTTCATATATAATAATCCAATTTATAATAAACAAATATAATTAATGTTGTATGAAAATCTGAATTGTAATGTGCTCGTTTGCAAGACTTGTTATAAATGTTTTGTTCTCCGCATGCACAAATCCCACATTAGGCAACAAGGAAAATAAAGTACAAATAAGAAGTCATAAAATGAGATAATAGAATAAACTGCTGCAAGTGTAGTTTACTGAAGGCTGCTATCAACTTTTGGCTAGTGTCTGCATACATGCATCCCAAACTGTAAGAATGCTTGGGCTGCTGTCTGCAGATACGCATCCAGAACAGTGAAAATGTTTGAGCTGCGGTTTGCAGAGGACCGTCCACACAGGGTTAAATATTACATTATAAGCAATGGAGTTAAGTTTGTTTAGCATATCCTTTGTGTCATATCGGAATTCCTAATTTTTAGTACTTATTAATTAACATCAGAAAATTCATTAATAAATATTTAGTTTTAGTTCTGATTAAAGGAACATAATTCCTTTTAAATATCTTATTTATTTGTAAACTTTTAATTTATTTAAATGAGATTTTGTTCAACATTATATTCATCTCTTCAATAATTCACTATGATCTTTACTAAATTGTTTGACTTCTCTCAAACTTGGTAAACATGTGAATTTAACTCTAGAATCTTATTGCCTTAATTAGCTTTTGTTCTTCGCACATGTGGCCTATCAATACATATCTATATTATGAATTGTTAGAATATCTAATAGGAGATAGGTTGGATATCTTTAACGCCACTCTATCTCATAAAAGGCTATTAAAAAGTAATACTTCAGTAATAGGTTTCCCAGTACTCTTTACCATCATACTATGCTCGCTAACTCTTGCTAAATATGATGAGTTTTTCTTTGATGTTTTTCCTTCAAATGCTCAGATTCAGATAATATTCAAAATGTTTCCACAATTACAACACTAACTGCAACATATACTTAATTTAGCAAATAACAATACATAGTATTATATAAATGATTCCAGATAACAATAACTCCATTTAATATGAAAGAAGAACTAGAAGAAGGACACTTTGATACACAAGGACATTACCATTGGAAAAAAGAGAAGGAGATTCGTGATGGATGGCTAGACAACATAGATTGGGTTAAAGTTAAAAGCAGACCTGAAGACAAATACAAAATTCATAAAGATGGAGATAAGGACCTATATGAAGATTCAGAAAGTGAAAATGATGATAATGCTGGAACTTTTAACATTATTTATAATTATAAAGAGATTCTACAACATATGAAGCCGAAGGAAACAATTGCAAAGACATTACAACGCTTAGGTAAATATATTGTATGCAGTATCATACATTCACATTAAGAATATTATGGCATATTGGATCTAGAATCTCAAGTGCAGAAGAGAGACAGCAGTTTAAGAGTAAATTTAAAAAAACCACAATCAAATATTAATTTTTAATAGAATGAGATTTCCAGTTAGGAAGTGAAATAATTGGCAACTCAATTTTCTTATTTCAGGTGCAAATTCAAAAATTTCAAGTGCTGAACGCTGGAAGAGGAAAAAAGCCGGAATAGTTGATGAAGGCAGCATCATTGTTACTAGAATAACAGAACTTGCTAATGAAATATTAACTAAAATAGGTAATATGGATATTTATCAAGAGACATTTGAAAAAATTAGTTCTATAATAAACAAAGACAGTCATAAAAAGAAAGATGCAGAACTAGACATGTATGCTGATGACTTCGATCAAAAGGAAAAAATATGTATGGATAATAAAACCACCACATCTGAAAGTAATGAAGATAATGGGCCAAATGAAGTCAAATGGGAATTTAAGTGGAATCTAAATGATGATGCGGAAATTTCTGGACCGCATTCAACAGAACAAATGCATAAATGGTCATTAAAAGGTTATTTTAAAAATGGTGTCTGGGTACGGAGACATGGCAAAGAGAGTCAATTTTATAGTTCAAATAGGATGGATTTTGAACTTTACATGTAATAATTTAAGTTGCACTTTTGAATAAAACTGGTCTCTGAATTGATTATACATGTTTTTGGGATTGATTACTATCATGTTTTAAAAAAAAAGAATTTTTAATTTTGTATCTTTGTTGTAAAAACCTGTTTGTGTAAAGACATATTGGTTGAGCATTGACATTTAGTGTTTATATACATGATGTATTACACAAAACCGACTTAAAAAATAAAATTACAAAATAAGTGAGCAATAATCCGTCTATATTCAATAATATTTACCTTATAAATAATTATAGATAATTACAATGAATATCCTGGTGATTTTATAAATTCTGTAATGAATGCTTAAGGACAAAAATGCCTGTAATCAATCGAATTCGATTAGTAGGGTTTTTCGAACCCGCCAAGCTGGCTACCACCCTCAATATCAGCCGCAATAACAACATTGTTGTCTTCCGGCCGTCATGCATGTGAAAGGCAGAAGTATTATGGGCGAACATAATTCACCATCTATGTTCTCATTGTCACTATCAGATGAAATCGAAGTCAAGTGTTAGTCTATAATTGATAAAAAAATAATAAATAAATACTAAAAAAAATATATAATTATTTTACTTTATAGTAAAATAGATTAAAAATATGTTTAAACATATTTCTTTCCGTTTTTAAATATGTTTACAATTGTACTATAGACATCAGTTTCTGTCCATATTTTAGAGATCTGATTAATAATAACTATAAACAAAGTGATAAGTTGAACAATGACAAATTGTGATATTGACGTGCCGATTTCCAGCCAGCTGCCAGTATTTTTTACATTATAAAGCAATTGAATACCCATTAGGTTGGAATAAATAAGTACAATTATGTTTAAATATTCCGATGGTGCCTGAAACAAAAAAAAAACTGGATAATTTCACAGTAATTGTTAGTGCGTTGAGTGAAGAACTTTTGCATTCGCGAATTTGTATACAAAGTTTATTGATATGTAACATTGTAATATCTAAAATCTACCCATGAAAATGAAATAGTCGGAAAAATTAGATTACCAAGATACCGTCGATATCAGAATTATAGGTTTATCGAGTATAGGAGTTGAGGATTAAGTGGCAATATTCATATTTGTTAACCTAGATAATTTCCACAAATAGGTCTTTTTAGCATGTACTGCACATTTACCTTGGATAAAACTTCATATTTATCCACACGATATATCCAACGTTTGAAAATAAAAGATAAGTTACCTTCGTAATATGTTGAACAGCTCTAAACGTACAACCGACGCACAAAAAGGGCGCTAGTGTTTTCAACATTATCAGAGCAGTAATGATGAACGGTTGAAACGACGTAGTAAAACATATGACCCATCTAACTTCAAAAGAATTTAATGAAGCAATATTGCCTGTACCAAAGAATGCTAAAATAATATATAGTATCTGGAATTTACATCAGGAAAAAAAGTATTGTACGAAAAGAAACAACAGTTCTTATTGAAGGCAATAAGTATTTTCACGTCTCACATTTTGCATGCTCTTGTTATTACATCGGTATGCGGAGTTAATCACATGAAAATTTAATTTTGTTTTTTACTAATAACTTTTGCTATTAAGCGCACGTTACTTCGTCTCAATGACTTGGCGTTTTCCTGTCAAACATTCCATAATTGTGCATCGAATTACGCCTTGAGCCTAAATTAGTGTTCAAAGTATGGCCTGCATTGCGATAATAACCATAGTTTGATCCGATAATTTTTTTTTTGCTTTAAGAAGTTCTAACAATTCAAGTTTCTGATAAAGTGTTATAAGAGTGTGGACGAGTTTCCCAACTAACAATAATCACAAAGGATACAAAAAAGAATGCCCTTCGAAAATCATTACTACTAAGTCCTCGTTCAAGCGACGGTAAACTTTTCTCAGTGTTTTCATTATCTTTAGTGAAAGAATAATCAGAGATCTGAAAGTATAACATATAATTTTAAAATTTAATTCTTATGGTTAATTTTTAAATGGTATCAGTCTTTTTTTTTTATTTTTACAGTGATTAGGCATTGCGTGATGAAATACAATACAAACATCATGTCTATACATTGAAATTTTCTTAGAAATACTTTAATGAACATTGTAAGACAGTCGAAGCAAATATCTTTTTTAAAAATTATGTTTGTGTTTTATGGCATGAATCTATTTAATATTTAAAATAATTTTTATAAAGAACACATCTTCCTTCTTACGAATGAAAATTTTAAAATATGTATTATACGCGTGAACGTAGTTGCGATCAGAAGGTAATATTAAATAAATATTTAGTTTTTAGATTATAAATAAAAAAAAATATCCCTACCAAAAAGTTCATTAATTGTACTCGATTTAAGAAACAACAATACAGTATTAGTTAGAATATTTTTTATTTCAAACAAAAATATTTCCAAAAAAAGTTATTGTTACATACCTTTACGTGATATAAATTGAGCACCTTAAATTCAATGAGCATCCAGCAAGTTATATTAAATATCAATGAAACTATAAACAGGCCTTCATGTGATACAGATAGTAACAAAGAGAAATTAACTATCGATGTATTTATTCCCATCAATCGATCAGTTAGTCTTCTGGAGTAAGCTAACGGTAACAGTATCAAAATAACTGTCAAAAAGAAAGAACCATAAACTAAACACACAAAACATGTTTCTGAATTTGGGAATAGTTATGTATATACCTAGATACATTAATTCAGGATTTTAGATATTTTTATATAGTAGGTAGAATAATAAATAAGTGGTGGCTGCGTCCACCTATGTTCACAAATAAAGTTAGTGCGCTATCGGATGTCCGTGGTTTCCCTACTCCCTATCCGCATACAAATCAAGAGTTATTAGACAATTTGTATTTATGAAACATGATTAATGAAGCTAGGATGGTGGTAAGATTTTATCAATCATACTAACAACCTAGGCTAAGCAACAACCACCCTCAATATTAATCTGCAGTGCTAACAGCATAGCTATGTTCTGTCAGTCAAACGAGTATTCTGACCGAGCACCATTAACTATCTACAAACATTTGACACTTCACTTTAGGAAAAAATGTAATCTAGTGTGAGCCTCTTGCAAATAAAAAAACCAATCTACTTAGACTATTCATTAATTATAAAAAAATATTTGTAATAATTATTTACCTGAAAAAATCCAACATAATGTCTGAAATAATGGCGAAAGGGGTAACTTGGATTCGAAACGCTTTGCTTGAATAAATATAATATTAAGAGATAATGCTAATATCAAAACTTGAACAACATTTTTAATATTATCAAAGTATTGGGTTTTACTGTCATTGTAAAAACATACAATACTTATATTCACAACCATCCAAAAAAATCCTGCTATGATGCTGTAAAAATATAAACATTTAAATTAAAAAAATCATAGGTTTACATACTTAGAATTAAAATTGTGAGTCAGATAAAAAATTATACTACATAGATTATCAAGTTAATCTGATAATAAGTTACTATACCAGTGTATAGGATTACAGCTTTGGCTCTCCTATGTAAGAAGCCTTGCTGAGGTTTAAAACAATAGTAGGATTGACACGAGACTCTTAATCGCTAAATTTATGGTGCTATCAATTCCTTTTTTTCTTACATCTAAACTGTATAAATGTTGTATTGCTTATAATGTGCATGATTAATTTCCCACTAAATTAGAATAAAGCATAACACCTATAACAAAAAATCTGATGCTGCTGCACTGTCATTGTTTCACAATGAAATGTTGTTAATATAATAATTAAATATTACAATTAAAATTTCATGGAAATTAAATTAGAGTGTTAATTTGAAAATTTATACACTTACACTAATTCAATAAAAACGTCTTTTCCCACCACAGGAATAAACGAAAACATGCTAAGTAACATGCAACCAAACATCCATGAATATAGTAATGTCTTAGGTAACCGATGCAGTGATGAAGAAAAACATGGCCAAACACCCATGCCAAGTAATGGAATGCTTAACATCCATCTGTAAGTAAATGACAATCCCTAAAAAGGGATATAAAAATAAATAACATATAATACTATAAACAAAAACTTATGTAAAATTATTAATTATTACCATAGCAAAACTTCCTACTACATAGCATGTTATTTCAGTCACAAACTGTAACATAGTTTTGTAACTGCATAACTGTTGGAATGTATATATCCACAAATTGAAAGACAGCAAAGCATTTGTCCATAAAATAACAGGTAATAGAAAATATACATAATATTGAAATGGTAAATCTTGAACTGCAATAATAATAACAGATTATAAAAACAATATACATTGTACATTAATGTTTTATTAATAACCTGTAAATACAAACCAAATACTAAATATAAGATCAAAATATATATTAATGCAGATATTATTTTTATAAAAATATTTAGTGTATTTTTTCTTTTGTAAAGGCCCATTTTCTTTAAGTCTGACACTTCAGTATTAACACAAATTTTTTGCTCTAATAACATTTTCAGCAAGCACGCAATCCAACCAAGAAAAGATAAAGTAGTTGCACATAAAAGGGGGCTTTGATAATAATTATGATAATAAGTTAGACCAGATAAACTCAAAGTCATTATTTCTTCACTGAATAAAATCAATTCTTCATATTGTTTTTCAATGAGTAATTTTTCCGTAAATGTAATGATTTCATCTATTTTTTCTGGGTTTAAAGGCTCATATGGTTTGTACAACTGTTTTATAGCATTCTGTTCTACATCCAGTCTTTTCTTGTTATATTGCGATAACAACTGCATGCAATTAGTATAAATGGCCTGAGCCTTGTTTTCCAATGTTATGTTTAATAAATCAGCAGGCAGTTTACCCTAAAAATATAATTAAAAAAAAACGGTATGTACTGTGGCTAACAGTCTATTACAAATCAAGACTAATATTAGAAGGAATATTGAATTGATGAACAGATGTAATACTTAACATGTTTATAGTTCAGTTCTAAAACATGCTCATCTCCTATATTTATTTAAGATATTTCTCTTCAAGTTTTTTCCAAGATAAAAACTAGAAATCATTACCGTATTTAGTGGTAATGATATTTCAAGTGTTGAGTAGTTTAGATATTTGTAAAAAAAGACAAAATTTCATGCCCATAATTTTAAAGCAAAACAACTAAAGGGGAACTGAACTAAACAAATTATGTCCAAATGTAACTAAATTTCTATTAGTTGTAGTAATAATTATTAGCAGTGGTTTATCAGACACATACAATAGAGTTTACTGGAACTGGGATAGAAAGAAATGTGGACATTAAAGGTGTTAAATCTGCTTGCTGTATGTCATGTCTATGTTCATAGGACATACTGTTTGTTTCACTATCTATATTGAACTCCCTGACTTGCTGTACACCAGCCCCCCACAAGACATAAGGTGTTTGAGTCTCATGATCATCACCTGTACCATGGGAACCTGTAAAACATGTTAATATATAACAACATGTCAAAACAAAATTTCAAGTTGATAGACTTGCTGGAGTAGGAAGGCAAACCTATTACCTTTTGTGATTAAGTTATGAATTTTCCTTTTTTTATGTATCATCTTTTGTGATAAATTCTTTTTAAAATTTTGTTTATATTGCTGCACAGTACAGCTGTAGCTTTAACCTGTTTCAAAAGTTAATTACAACACCATCCCATGGTAAATTGTAACAAATATTTTTCATCTTTGTGTAGGGCAAACACTAATAACTTTTTTATATTTGTTCTATTATTTTGTTGCATATACTAATTTTCACAGAGATTGAAAACGAAACAGAACTTATAGGCTAAATCATTATCTATAGGTGATTTATAAGAAAAGCAAATAACATAACAATTTTAAACAAAAAAATATCTACACATGTCAATTATGATAGTGATCAGTGAAATTATGTTGCAGATTGCACATATATACAATCATTAATTTCTATATAACAGATGTGAATAAATTATATTATATCTAACTAATACTACACTGTAAAAAAAGGTTCACAATTTTATGATTGATGAGACAATTAAAATACTTTACCCCAATCAGTCATGCCATGGTCGGAAGTCATGAGGAATGTTGTTTTACCATCATAATTGTAGAACTCATTAATAGTTTTTTCAATTATTTTTATATTTTCATCAACATATTTTAGTGTGGTAAGAAAGTTTCTGAAATGGTAATAAATTAAAACATTAGTTTTTACTACCAGTTTATGATTCATGTGTAAACAAAAATTTATCATGTGCATGGTATATGCCAGTGTATAAATTTTAGGTTGTAGACAGACTACTTTGGAGAGTAAAAATCACAGCAATATTTTAATTTTGATTTAGTCAGAATTTAGTTTACCATGATATAATTTGATACAACTCTCAATTTATATTGACATAATTCATAAATATAAAATACATCTTTAAATGTTTTTAGATGGTACATTAAGCATTTGAATATTAAAATTAACCATTATATACAGATTAGAAGTGAAGAAAATCGAGTCAATTACCAGACCCAAAAAATAAATTTTTCTGATTATTAATATAACTTGGCTCCACGTAAAATAGAACAACAAATTATACTTACAAAGTCTTTGGTTTATGAACATGGCCTGCTGTGTCTGCACCAAGTAAGTGAAGAAAAAATATTATTTTATCACTTTCTAATTTCTTTTTTATTTCATTAATATATTTTGCCTCCTCAAAGAGCAACATGACATGTTGGAAAACCCATTGATCTAACAGTGTTGTATTTTTATCTGCACTGAAACTTTGATCATAAGGGTCAAATTTATTTATTAATATGTGTTCATCAACAGTTCCTTTTGTAAAAATATCCACAATGTCATAGGTGCCCCAGCACCAAGTATAGGTCGTTCTATTAAATACTGAATCAAAATCTACAGGATTTTCTTTCCATCCTTTGAAAACAGCTGAAGGATCTTCATAAAAACCAGCTATTATGGCAACATGTCCAGGACGAGATTCGGTAGGGACATGAGTGTTTGAAATTCCCCATCTCCCATAAGAATTTGCTACTGACCTACACGATAATTAAAAAGTAAAATTTCATATTGAGGAATTACTTAAATTAATTTGTCTCATACTTACCTAAGATAAGGCATGGTGGAATGATTTAGGAAAGACTCTGCTCGTAATCCATCTACTACGAATAGAACAAGTCGTTTTGAAGGTGCTTCGTGAAGTGGTTGATGAGGTGCAACATTTTTTACAACAGGAGATTTAAAGTATATGTCAAAAATTGAAAACAAAAAAATAATATGTATTAATATACCAAATAAAAACATGATTATTGTTAAAAGAAAATAAACTTTATGTTAAGTCATATTATGTTGCTCCATTGCCTATCAATTTTAGTTATTCTTTACAATATTTAGATTTGTGCGAATGTATAAATAATGAATAATGGTTTTAATTTATACATCGATTTTAAATTGACAGATGACACTGTCATTATGACAATCTTCCTTTTTTAAATTGATATGTTTTAAAAAATAATATTTTACTTAAGCTTAGTAAGTTCTCAAAATAGCCAAAACATTTTTAAGACTGTCGTTAAAACCGCTTTGTTTTATAACATTATATTGTTGAATTTCAATTAAAGTACTTTTTCACCCATATTTCTATTGATAAGTTTTTACTACCTAAAATATAAATTTTTGCACGCTTCTATGCATTACTAAAGTTTTAATGTTAAAAGAACAGTGTGGTGAATGTGCACGATGTCTACTTTGATAAGCGACAGAATAATAATATCAAAGATAATAATTACTAATTTACTGAAGTTTACGTACAGACTAACCTAAAGGAAAGATACAGAATATAAGCGTTTGGATACTTATTTCTATAGTCCATTTCTGCTCAATTTAAAACTTTTTTCTTGCTTTGGAAATTACATAATAGCAATATATATTTTAATAAAATATTTATTTTAGCGTTATAGTAGCAAATTGGTCGTTAAACATGCGTTTTTTAGGAAAAAATTGACATTATTTGTAATGTTATCATTACAGATTGCCCAAATAACATAATTGTATCAAGTTATTCACAAAATTTTCTATTTCAAATAATTAACAATAATAAGGATTCAATTTATCAACTATTATTCTATTGTGTCATTCCGGCTGAAAGCAAATCGTATAGTTCATTTTCTTGCGCTTCTTTCACATTATTAAGTACAGTTTCACAAGGCATACTTTCTTGTAAATTATCTTTTATGGATATTCCTAAAGTAGAGTAAAGGCGACGTATTTGACCAAGAGTTAACCATCCTCGTTGCCCTGGATCAAAACTTTTAACTACCGCTTCAAGATGCCTGAGACAGAAAGAGGGTCTTCTGTAATTATGACAAGTTATAAATCTAATTATACTTTGAAACTAAATCAGAAAGTCTAATTTTTAGTATAGATATATGTTGTTAAAAATTCTTGTTCTATAATAAAAATATTAGGTTAACCATGGAGACTTGGCCATAAAACATTTACAATTTTGTATGTACCAAGAACAATTGATCTTTTAAGTTTAAAACACTTGCCAGTGAAACTTTTTAAACTGAGACCGAATTCCTTTAAAATACGGGAAGTAAAGATTTGTCGAAATTAAACTAGCTGTTTCAGCTATTAGGGCATACCGAGAGAAAAGAAAAAAAAACTATCAGTTTCGGGGTTAATATCGTGTAAACATTTATATTAAGTAAAAAGCTGTTATTCTCATGTTAAAGCAACTTCAATATTATATTTATAGCTTTTATTATGATGACTATAATGGTAGCATATTTACCTTCATTCTCAGCCCGTAACAAAAACGAAATTTTGACATCATTGTAATAAAAATGTACGGTTAAATAAATAAATAACTGATAGTACAATATGTTTCTAGCAAAAAGCTAAATCGTTATATCACACGATCCTTTGACTTAAGTTCCTGGAGATTATACAAATTATATTTATCGGACAGCAACTAAACTAAATATTTTTTTTAAATTTGGGTTTGTCTCTACTTATAATGTAATAGGTAATGTTATGAAATAATTTTATTAAATATATCTGCTAGTTAATTTACCTATTTTCGAATAAGACCGGCGCTAAACCAATACCGGCTCGAAATAACATGCAGTCATCAATAAGTTTTTCCAAATATAAAAATGGTTTGTCAGATTCCTCAGCCAATAATTTTGACAAAAGAAAACGAATTAATTGAGGTATTCGCCTTTCGCGTAAGTAATTTTCAGTTTTGGTAACAATACCCAGTACTCTTTTTTTGTGAGGGGATATAGTAATTCTTTCTGAGGATAATTCTGGACAGACACATTTACAAACATAAATTATTTCTGGATTAGATTCTTCTCTCATTAATATATCCTCGTTCTGTTCATCCATATTCATAAAATAATTAATAAATATGTAAATTAGCAATTATTACAAACACA
Organism: Pharmacophagus antenor; assembly: GCA_018245475.1. Classification (NCBI taxonomy): domain Eukaryota; kingdom Metazoa; phylum Arthropoda; class Insecta; order Lepidoptera; family Papilionidae; genus Pharmacophagus; species Pharmacophagus antenor. Next base: position 1,323 of record DWQX01001385.1, on the reverse strand, counting down.
ACTAAAAAGAAAAGTCATATAACGCTTACAAATTCTTTTGAGTTTTTGTTACATTTCATTTATTTTTTTGTTACATTATATAGAGTCACAATTTAAGCTACAACTGTTTGATAACTGGTATTCGAATAAGTTTTCATATTACATTGAAATTATTTTACAGCAGTATTTTACAATTTTATGTGTTTAGGAAAAATATAGAAAAATTTTATATTTACCTCAATAAATCTATTACTTTATTGTATTGATAATGTAAAATAAAATGTTATGTTCATTTTACAGCCAACTTATTTACCTTAAAGTCTGTTTATAGTTAAAGTTAATGCTTTACGATGTAATTTTACCTCATTTACGGCTTTAACACAATATTGATAAAAAAAGATAGCTAACGAAGGAAAACACAGAAATAAAATGTAAAATAGTAATAGTACATAGTTTTGGAGTTATATTTTAAGCATGACGCAAAAAATACGCTTCTGTTCGCATTCGTTAAAAATCTGCTACGTTATTTGAAAATTAATAATTTTAAGAAATTAAAATCCAATGTAATCAAAATTAAACAGCTTTATTGAATAATGACGAATAATAATGTTAATGCATAATAAACTCTGGCTTTTATTATGTATCCAATTTTATGTATTATCTGTGACTTGCTACTTTGTTGTCTATTGTCAACGGATAAAATACCATTCAAAACCTTCCTGTTTTGTTTTGGACTAAAGCTGACTATAGTTTAAACATTAATGACTAACGGTGACATATTTGCGTTAATTAGGATCCAGTTTTATCGTTTATTATGGCACTAGATTGATAAATGAAATATTCTTTTTAATATGACTCATATAAAAATGGATAACGAAACTGGAGAAACATTTATAGGAAAGATTGACGATTGTAAGTTTTTAACATAATTTGAATACCATCATCATTATCCCTCAGGCGCTCAATGTTGGACATAAGCCAATTTGAATATATTACACTGAATTTATTTCATGTACTTATTAATTTTATCCTTTTTAGGCAACACAGATGTTCGTAAAACTGGACAGGAAATGGATATTATTAGGGAAAGGACTGTTGCTTATGAATATTTGTGTAGGCTTGAAGAGGCTAAAACTTGGATGGAAACTTGTTTAAAGGAAAGACTTCCTCATCCGGTCGAATTTGAAGAATGTCTGCGCAATGGTGTTTACTTAGCAAAATTAGGAAATTTTATATCCCCTGAGTTACTTCCTCTAAATAAAATTTATGATGTTGATCAAAAGAGGTATAAGGTAAAAAGATTTTTTGATAAAATGTACTGTAAACTTTTATATATATATATAT
>DWQX01001384.1:0-28514 GCA_018245475.1 Pharmacophagus antenor | reverse complement strand
GGAGAGTAAGTTTATGATTATAAATCGCAATAGTCTAAAAGAAACTAATTTATCCTTCTGCTAAAGACGACAATCGTCGTCACGATATCGTCAGGATGCTTGTACAGAACCTTAAAGCAACGAGTATTACTTGATGCATAAGATACGATATCGTCATTATATAATTTATCCAGATTCAGAAAGAAAGAAAACATTTATTTTTGAACATTAACATTTAACGACATGGACAAGCCAGTATCTTTTAAGTTTAAGAAATTTTTTTTAAACGTCTCCCAGTTTTAGTTTCCCTAAATTGTTTCATCACAGATGTGATTGAGCCGTTACATTACATAAATATATATGCATCGAAAGATAAATTGTATCGTTAAAAACATGTAGTTTAAAAATAAGTTAAACCTATTTCAAGTCCTCGACAGATAATGAAGAAAAAAAAACGCATTTCCTGTTCTTATCAAAGGGGTGCTTCAACAAACAATGGAATGTATCAAAATATTTAATTTCACTTTCAATCGGACAGTGTTGTGACTTCAATTTGGCGTTCCTCTCGTAATAGGATTTGTTACACGGCTGCGACACGGCCACGTCAAACGGAGCGGAATGTTCGGTGACCATAAACTAATACCCTATTTAGAATTTCCCCTGTTTCAACCTACATTTGTAATCATCCGTTCTTGGATAATAATAAAATAGTGATTTCAAAATAGTACAAAAAATAATCTTGAAGAAGTTCTAAATTTGAAGTTTAAATTTAACCTTGACAAAATCTACAAAAGATGCGATTTTAATTATAATTAAAAACAATTTCTTCATCGAGATCAGTTCAGCACTTCGAGGTCTACGCCAATCCGTAAATAATCACAATTAATACACAGAATAAAAATAAGAAGAAAATGACGAAATACGAGGTATATTTCTCTCGTTTCCTCTTATAATGAAAACTATATACATTCAGGTTTTAATTCTAGTCGGATTAAATAGCCGATTGCTGTTTAACGATTTGAAATTTAATCATAACATAAGGATAGCTTGATACAAATCTCTGGCACCAAGTAACCGCAGCCTTTTAACAATATAACTACCAACCAGTCAAAATAACTGGTTGCGCTAATTGTTCTAAACATTTTATCTTTTACTTTACATTTAATAATTTTAATGAAATGTATTTTCTTCTCTTTGATAATTATTTATCACACAATTTTTATATTTTATTTTTCGAACTTTTATGTTTTTTTTTTACATTTCCAATTAGTACAAATAGGTACATTAATAACGTTGGTTGTTCCAGAGTTAAAATAATAGAATTCACATTTCTTATAATTGGTTTTTCAATTAAATTGTGAATTTTTGTATTGCACATTAAATTTTGAACACAAGTTAAGATGAACAATTATTTTAACGAAATTTTGTTCTTGTTTCCTTAAATTATCATAAATTTACGTAAGAATTATTACAAATTTATGTTCAATTGCCATGATTTTCTGAGCACTTTAACTCTTATGTAGGTATAAGCATTTTATTACAATCCGAATAATTTTTTAACTTCATAAATGTCAAGAATAGATTCCATACTAGTTAATAATCTATTGCCCTATTTCATGCTATTAATTTATTTGAAATGATTCAAAATTGTTATGTAATAATTATAATTATTTTCCATTAAATCGTTCATTGAGATCTTATTTTTTTAAGTATTGATAATTTTTTTGCTATAATATTTTCAGTCAAATTTATGCTAAACTTAAGCTCAAAGTATCTAGAACCTAACGTTCTTAAGATACTTTGAGTTTGACACAGCATCAAGATTCATGATTACTTACTATCAATAGTTATTTTGATAAACTAAATAAACCAAAATTAATCACAGATTCTTCCTTTTATTAAATTGTTTACTTACAAATACATTTTCTAATAAGATTGCTCTTAATGTATTATAATTATTTGAATGTAAGCCGGTGTTTTTACAAAGAAATTGATCAAAGGAGAAATTTCGCGCGCCAACGTTCCGAGGTATCACTAATAATTATAATCTGTGGCAACAAGGCGGAAAGCAGGTTCCGTATCGAAGTTAATTAGTACGGATTTGTTTCGTAATGAGGTGAAACTGTGATGTGACCTGTTAATTAACGGGACGATGAAATGCGCGCCTGTCGACGTTGGATGGAAATTTACAAAGAAAAACTTGCAAATGCTTATGGTTTCGTGTGTCTCATTAGTTTGTTGCCAGTAAAACTGGCAAAACATTCAATTTCTTTCTATTTGAGTGGCATCGGCCTGTCTCAACTACCTTTGCGGGTATGTGCTTATCTTTTAACGCGAAGGTTTCTTGTATATTTTCGGAGGCACCAACTTAAATAGGAATCTTAGTGTAAAATGAGGAATAGATTTTTTTTTTGGAGCGCTTGGTTATTCTAATACATGTTAACCTTCATATAACCAATATGCCGTCATAACAGCTGTTCCTGTTATCCGGAGGCCATACAATGAGATCCAATGTATACATATATTAGGTTAAATTGATATCAAGGGATCTATTTTTATCGACAATAGGCTAATTCTGGAAAGAAAATAGTTCCAACGTATTTTATATTTCAATGGTCTTTTCAAATATCCACACAGATGAAATATGGAACTCGGTACATTTATTACTAAATTGAAAGCTTGTACTTCGATTTTATATACCAAATTATTATATTTTATAAACAAATATACACAAAATATTAAGAAAATGTTTTAATAATTTGAATTTTTAATTTATGTCATTAATTTATTGAAAAATAGTAATTAGTGTCATGACTAAACGTAAGGTTGTTACGAAAAATATTTATATTAATTAATTCTAATCAAATTAATGTACGCATTAACACTACTCATTACCGCCGCTTAAAATATAAACGTTTACAAATTAAATAAAATTTTCTCTAAAGGTGGAGCAATTATCATAACTTAATCAGCTGCGTACGTAACATCGTCCAACTTGAAAAGCTTTTACTTAGAGCTTTTTGTATCTAGTCTGTGCCAAGTCATTTTCAATGACCCGATAGATGCGTTCGTAAATTTTGTTTCTGTTATATATATAACAAATAAGCAAAATAACATTTTTACAGAAATATAACATGAAATTTTCAAATAAATATTAGCCAATACATAGCAATATAAAAAACAATAAATGCCGAAATTAATGTTAATACATAAGTTAATATTATTATTTTAGGTCTTACAAAATGGCGTCAAGCTACATGTTTCGTCGAAGCTTGAACGCGTCGGTAATAAGCGGAGGGAGTGAAGTGCCGCGAGGGAAGGGGGACGAGCCGCATGCGTACCAAGGGCTGAGCTGCATTCCAGTAGTTCGGCCGACCGCCGCGCGGCGCTACGTACATTTCGGTTGTTCGCGACGCCCGCTCTTACCACAAAGAACGCTACAGTATTGTAAAAAATCTGTGATGTATTGATTAATTCCAACATTTTACCAACACAAAAACCATCTGCGATCTGTATTAGACTCGTTTTGGACACGGTGTGCATTGTTTCAGTGAGCTTCACTAGCGTTTTACAGCGGGCCACGTCCTATGGAATTCCACATTTATCGATGAATAGAATCTAGTGTGTGGACCGAACATGGTGGACTTTACGGTGCGATGTTGAATGCGTACGGATTATTCGTGTTTTCTGTGTTAAATACCCGTATTTTATAGTGTGAACTCGTAAATTTAGTGACTATAAATATGGATTGGTATGTGTACGCTTAGAACGCATCACTGGAAGGTTTGAGTTTGCGTCGGATAATGAGAGTTGGGAAACGATAAACAGTAAGAATGGTGTCGTTCGGTTACTTCGGGCTTCGGCAGGCCCCTTGGACATTGATCGTCCTTGTCTTCTTCATTGAGAGCGTTATGGGGAATTACGCAAAATCTTTCTATATACATTGGAACACAACAAATAGCATATTCAGAATAGACAACACCGATCATGTATTCGATCTTAATAAAGGGAATGCTCAATTTGAATATGACCAAGTAAATATTATATGTCCTGTTTATGCCCCAGATACATTCGAAGAAGACATGGAAAAGTATATAATATATAATGTAAGTAAGGAAGAATATGATTCGTGTAGGATAACAAATCCAAATCCCCGGATCATAGCAATATGTGATAAGCCGAACAAACTTATGTTTTTCACTATAACGTTCCGACCGTTTACGCCGCAACCCGGAGGCTTAGAATTTCTACCGGGAAAGGATTATTATTTTATATCAACGTCCAGTAAAGACGATCTGCACAGACGGATCGGTGGTCGCTGCTTGAGCCATAACATGAAATTGGTGTTTCGGGTCTGTTGCAAGCCGGAGGATCAGTCACCCGTACCTCCGCCGCAGCCGACCCTACCGCCACCCCCGCCGCCACCGACAGCACCACCTACAACTACAACAACGACAACCGTTAAACCAGTGACCAAAAAGACGCACAAGTACGATAAAACTCCGAACGAAGTTGTAAAGAGCGAGGAGCTTTCCTATTCGCGCGGCGCGGCGTTGGCTTCTTCCCTCGCCCTTGCCCTCGCTGCGAGCGCAGTATTAGCGCCCCTGGCTCGGTGAATGTGCGCTAAGGCGGCGCGACCCCCGCGTCCAGACCTGCTGGCGAAGCCCTGCTCAGCTCACACCACACAAACGCTACAATCTCTCCACATGCGCCCAGACACTCTAGTCTTCACGTGAATTAGTGCAAGATAGTGCCGAAAACGTTGTGGTTTACTGTAGTTTAGTTATGGGCCGTCTAGAGACGTCCCTGTGATCTAAAATTTTGTGCAAAAGGACATTCGATACAAATTTTGTAAGTACTTAGTGCTGTGTGAGCTGACCGAGGGGTTTGGAGTCGTGGACCGTCGCCCGTAAAGTGCAGTGACATTTTAGAGTTGTGCAAAATTCCTAGGTATTTCTACATAAAGTTCCAATGACTTTAGTCCTTAAGGAACCTAAGTTGAGAGCCTAATTTTTACTATTGTATTAAAGTATATTGGGCCTATTCAATAATCGAACTAATATATTATACACAGGAAGATCACTTCGAAGCAAAGCAAGCTACGAACATATTATATATAAAAATGTTAACATGTGTATTGGTATTATAGGTTTCTTAAACCATTAGGAATTAAACAATTTTTATATTTTCACTAATGCAATGAAGGATATTTGATTAAGAATTAGGATGCAAATACAGATATTATAGGAGAAATCTTATATAAAACGAGGGTTAGTTAGAATTTAATTTAGTTCAAAAGACAATTTTTTTTTAATTTTCACGCGACGTATATTTAAAATTTATTTATACGAAAAAAATGTTAGGACAAGTTATGAATCTTGTCCAGAAATACTGTGATTTTGGTTTTATTTAGGTAGTAATTTTCTCTTTATGCTTTCATCATGTGATATGAAACTAATTGTATTTAATGTAAAGCATTTACGCGTCATAATATTGTTTTCAATTCTTGACTGATTTCGTAATTACGCTTTTTTTTTAATTAATTTTATAATGCATTTTAAGGCCTATTACAATTGCAAATATAATTTAAGAGTGAAACTATTGATGTATTGCAGAAGTAGGGTTTGGATTCGATCTAAAGTCCAATGCCTTTTATATATTGTTATAACATCGAATCTGTTACAGCCTACAGACATCGCTCTGGAGTTTGTGTTTTGGATCTGTGTGATCACAAACAAACATTTTCCACCACCGTCTTTACAAAAGACATAATTTTAAGCACACCACGTGCCATCTGCCAAATGTGTTAACGGAATAACTTGCACATTGTAATGAAATAGTCAAATAGTTGAATAGTAGTTGAAATAGACCGGTTTTCAGTTAGACATACGCATTTAGTGACAGGTATAATTTAAAATAGTACTTAAGAACCGAACGCTTGAGTTTCCTATTATATTGAGAAAAGCAATTGCTTAAAAAACACAATCTTAAATCTTAGCGTCCATATTATAGTCGCAGATTGTAAAAATGTGTTAATGGTAGAATTAAAAAGTTATCGTCTTAAGGTAATGAGACAGCTTCTCAGTATTCACAAAGATAAATATTTAAGTAAAGCCAAACAACAAAGAGTAAAGCTACTAAAAAGTCTCCTGTTAAGGATTTCAGGTTCTGTACTAACCTATGTAAATTTATTCTTTGAGAAGGAAAGAAAGAATCTACTAAAATAAAGCTAAAGTAAATTTTTATGCTTCTCAACTCGAAGGAATTAATGCTAATGAATTCTTAACTGATTCAGGTAGCCAAATGCTCAAGTTTCAATTGAATATTAAAAAAAAATTAAAGAAAACTAAGTGCAGTTATTACGTAACTGTTTGTTTGACTAGACTAACGCTTTCTAAGATAATGAATTTAGAGAAAAACGAAATAATAATACATAAATCTAAAATGATCGTTTCTTTATTAAAACAACTAAGATGACCATAATAAAGTTTGTTTAACGAATCGTATGATATTGTAACACAACTTTAACCGATGTCAAAAACACCGTTACAATAAATTTCTTGCTAAGAAATTGGATACGGAAACAATCATTGAACATATATTATCAGATTTAACTAGACGATAACTTTTTTGATTGAAAATATAATGCATTTTTTAAATGAGAGTGTTTTAGGTTGGTGTATTCATCGCCGACGCATCAAACAATAATTAAAATAAAAAATAATAATTTTGTCCTTCACTATTCTAAATCCTAATCGAAATAGCTCGATTCCCAACTTTCAAATATAACTATGAGTGATAGAATGTGAATCAGATACATTTCATTTGAATACCTTTTGACAAATTCAAAGCCATCTTTATTTAGACCTTAGTGTTACGATTGTCCTGTGAAACGGTTAAAACCGTTTTGTATTTTGAAAAACGACAATCGAAAGGTATTTCGTAATAGATCAGTTGAATAATAAGTAATGTCACATATTCTAATGCATTGTTGTCTAAACAAGGGATTTGAAAATAAAACATTCTGTTTGGCACCAATTAATTTGGTTCGTCTATAACGGAGGTGTATTTCCATGTGAGTGCTTCTATTTTTGTATAAACTAAACAGTTTAAATGTCTGCTTAAGCGTTTCTTGGTACAGGCGTTGTTTAAAGTTGTCTTTTGGCTATTTTGAGATTACTGCCGCGAAGGGATTGTGAAGGGATAATCAGCCTAACCTGGCAGTAATAAATTTTGGGACGTGTTCCTTCATTAGGCTATTCAGTTTAATGCTTAATCTCACGAATTGAACACACAAGCGAAATGAATATTCTTAAAAATATTTCAAAGTTTATTTAATCAAAAAACGTTTACGTGCTTTATGAAAAATAAGTATTATAATCTGGATACATAAATTACCCAGTAGTAAATGAAATGTAGGAAAAAATATTAATAAATAAAAACGGATATAAAAAAGAGAAATAATACACAACATTAATAGGTAAAAAGCGTTATATAAATGACATAAACATTAATCAGCTAAAATTAAGTGCACACCTATTCGCGTAACTTTTAAAGCCGGGCGCAGAATGACACACGTCGAGATTTATATCAAAGTTTTCGTGTTCTATCCCCGAAGAAATGGCGCGCGGTATAGTTAGCAGTGACATCAAAGAATCCAGGCCGAGATTAATTGATGACTTCATATTCGTTAGCTAAGGGACTGGATTGAAATGTATGCTATTTTCTACATTAATTTGCTTTTTTTTACATTGTCTGAGTAACTTTTTTTTATTTTTTATCTGTAATATATTTAAGCCATTGGACACGCTCACTTCCTCGGGGCTTTTGTTCTATACCATAACAACATTTATTTATCTGAAACATGTTCTATATCAGATATCGTATCACTTTTTTGTCTCTCTGAGCCGTTTTCGAACCGACTACTGGTTTCTAATTTCGTGCGCCGTTTGTGAAACATAATAAACTAAAGGGGGAGGGTTTAAAAAATCGTTAAATATTATTTATGGAAGTCGGTAACCATTAAATATATATATATTATTTTTCAATATAATACGAAACTCAATCGCAGGGAAATAATTTTTCTTAGTATTCTATCTCATTAGTTTTCGGTTAGTTGTGCTGTGTACTTAGTATAATTAATTGCCTATATTAAAAATGACCTCATTTTTGAATCTCTAAAAAAATCAGTCCGCTAGTTGTAATGATGAAAAAATGCATAATTTTATATTTATCTAAAGTTTGATTTATTTTCCGACTAGAGGGCACAACTTGTTTACTGTGCGAATAGAAAATATAATTGACGAAATTTGTTTTTAACATATAATATACTAAAAATAATATATATTTATATCTGTTGGAAAAGTATGATTATGATTTTTGCTTTTACGTTTCTATTTTCGTAATGTTTGTATTGTCCTGTCCATAAATTATTAATTTATTTAAAAATAATGACGGAATGTCAGTTATATATGTATTCTTACAATGAATTTTTTTTTTAAACTCAAGTTTGCCCCTAGTCGGTGAATAAAAATTAATTGGTAAATATGTAAGTTATTTATATGTGACGTATTTCGTTTTAATTATGGCATAGGTATTAAAATTAAATGAACCCGATGTCAGTAACGTCATTAACTAGAGTTATCCTAAAACATGTGCCTAGAGTATTCAATAATTATTTAAAGGGATCGGCTCTCCTGCACTCACCTTGCACTTGACTTACAAACATTAAAAAAACCTGTCTATAATTTTGCTTAAAAAGGTGTTATAATATCGGCTCACTGGATGTTGCAGAGATTTCCTATATTTTAAAAAATATTGAAAACTTTTTTATACTTTCGTTCAGTCATTCGTGGGTTAGGGTCTATATATATAACTCACTCACGATATATAATTCCTATATGTTTCACTATTAACAAAAACTGAAGAGTCGTTGATTCTTATGACTTCGTAGTATTTACATTTATGGAAAGGTGTGTATGAAATTTTTGCGGTTTCGAAAAAAAAAACAATGTCAATGAATTTAATTTTATGTTTGTATAATGCACTTGATTATATTAGTGGTTTGAGCCAGTATGGACACTAAAACACTAATTTATTGGCATGAGATAATAAACTACATTTTAAAGATATAATAAATACATATTAATTAAAACTAAATATATAAAACAGTGTTAGTACATTTATTTCGTACAACAAGGATCTTACTATGGCTTAAACCGTCTTTATGATTAAAAGTATATGATTTATTAGTTTGTCCTTAATGAATTCCTTTTCTTTAAATTTTCATGTTGGTGCTACTGCTAAGACTTAAAATCATTTAATAGTATTTAGACGTTTACGTTGGTACTGTAATAATTAAAACATTAACTATTCAATCATTAATGAATAGACTGATCTTTAACATTTATGTTCACATATGTACTTAAGTTTCTTCATTATGATTATTATTATTTAATAGAGTAAAATATTGCTATAGTTTATAGCAGCTACCTCTTGAAACTGCTGTTATGGTATTTTTGTATAATTAACGTTAATGCTAATTTAAAAAAAAGCTCTTGTGATTCAATGGCGTTACTGAAATCGGATTTGTGCTTTCCTATAAAAAAAGAAAAAAAAACATTCAGAATCCTTACTATTCCTAAAACGATTGTTGGTTATTATGAAAAAAAAAATGGTTAAATCATACTTGATAGGTTCTAGGGAACGGCGTTAATGCCGTTTAGTTTACGATACGTATATTTTTTGCAGCTGTATCATTATGTATTGCTATTAATTATTAAAAAGCGGCCATAAATGTAATTACAATTGTTTTTGGTAAAACGTGTTTTAGTATTATTGGTAGGGGCAGAGACGAAGCTTTTTTTTTTCTATATCATATATACCATGCAATTGTTTAAATGAGGTTTTATATTTTAAATGGAATTATTTTACACAATTACGTTCATAAGGTGTGATTTAAGTTGGAAGTTATGACCTTACGCTGTGAATTTCTTGTAAGCAACCTACGCGGTTGACTCACGCCAATAGCGCACTGGTCAAAATCCGCTGTAATTAATTCATTGTTTATGCACTAGCCTAGACATTATACAGGCCTAAATGTCATTGCGAGAGTTGTAGCCAATAATATACGGCCACTTTGTATTTATTAGACTTTAAATTAAAAAAAGAAGTGTCAGTATCCATTCGCAATGTTCTCTGCCCCTACCAGTAATAATGGGATGAACAGTGAATAAAAGAAATTGTTAATAACGAAAAAGAAATTGTATAAGAGTGATTTGTAAAAATAGAGTTCGGTTGGGGTGGCAATGGGGTTGGATTGGAAAAGTAAATAATTGTACCTATTAAGCGAACTTCGTAAGGATTATTGTAAATATGTTGTTAACTTAAGAGTAGACCCCGTAGGTATTTATTTTTACGATTTCGGTCCTTTGTTGAAATCCAAAGTTTTAATTTATTTTTCGACCAATAAATGTTGGAGAGAACTATGTTATTCTTTTTATTTATTTCACATCCACATTTTTATCTAATAACTAAAATACATAAAATAATATCACATAGAAAGATTGTGTAAAAATTTAACATTGGTATCTACTACATTACCACAATACTAGGGACTAAACAATATGCGTTGTAAGTGTGGGTCGTTTAGCTATGGAATATAGTGATAGATTAAATATTCAATAAATCTATTCATGTACACAAAGCCCGTTTCGCATTCTGGAAAATATTTTGTAATGAATATAATTGTCTTAGAATTAGAGAATAATTGGTAAAGAGGGAAAATGACTGTCACGGGCAAACTAGTGTCAATGAAGTAATAAAGATATTATTAACACATCGGTTACCACCACTCGGGGAGATCTCCCCCTTTGACAATGCGATGCAGTACTGATTACGTTGTATATTAATTACTTATATATTTTCCGCTTCTTTCGCTGGAAGTTGTATATAATGTGGATAATCTATCTACTTAATAAACTATGTTGATAACTTGTTCAAATTATATGTCAATGTGAATGAAGATTTGTAACACCAATACATTTTGTAGAGAATTGGGGACTCGGAAATTAGCTTTACTGGCGCATTCAAATCCACAACAATAGCGGCAGTGTTATACTCTAACTGCTTCTGATTTCTGTGTAACATATAATTAAATGTAACATCTGTCATCGCCGTCAGTCACTCATGCTGTAGTGACGTCATTACATATGACACTTGATAGTTTAACGAAAATTTCGTGTAATATATTACTTCGAAATTATTATAATTCATCGATATAGGCCTATATACCATGCGGAACTTCGTTATTTAATAAAATAATAAATTTATTTGTTATTTTCCGCTTTTTTTCATCCCAAATTTTATGAAAGATCGACGTCGCTCGGTCGAACGCTTAACATTTGAAGACGCCACGTGTAGTAATGACGTGCGATGGGATTGTAATTTAGTAGTAAAATTTGCAATAAAAAAGCGGAAATATGCAAATTAATTTAATGTTTGGTTAATTCAAAACGATGAACTATCGATTCCCGTCTACCCTTGTAACGATGGTAGTGTAGTTGGTGGTTCGCTTGTGTTTATAACGTCTGTGGTTTTGCGGTCGGTTAGATTTCGATTTGTGGTCGTCATTTGTACAATACGCAAATTATTTGGCTCAATAATGTAATCCGATGATACCGGTGGTCGCATGCGATGAAGCTTTTACATGTTTTTTAATATAATCAATTTTAGATTTCTATACATCCTAACCACTTATAGTTAATTATCTAGAGAACAATTACAGAATCTTTCAATGTTTAAAAATTAAAAATAATCACCTTTTGATAATACAAACATACTTCAATTTCTACTATAAAAAAAAATCGAATTATTTATTTTGTTGAAGAGTAACTTTATATAAGTGTGGATGTGTTTTTTTTTTATTTAGAAAAAAAACGTGAAGAAAATTTACAATTGTATGCTTTTATAAAGAGCTACTTTTTATATGTTTAGTTCAGGTGCGTGACAAAAAATTGTAACAGTTTTCTTTGTCTTTAATTTCGGCGGGAGTGTAGTTATCGGAGATAGTAATTGTAACACAAAAGAACAGACCATATTCCACTAGCTTAATTATAAGTGTACAGCGGGTGTCCTACAAAAATGTACCCCTCCGTTTTTATAATTGCCGTTTCGTCACCCGATATGCCTGTAGTGTGTACACTGCTTCGGTTTATTGAATGTCATGAGTCATTTTTAATTACGACGTTTCATATACTTCCAGATGAAATAATTGTTTCCTTATTATTCTGTAAAATACTTTTGAAGGTTTTTTTTTTTAAGTATGAAAACGTAAAGTTAACACATGACGGAATTATAGAAAAACAAAATATGTAATAGATGTATTAAATTATTTAAGACAATTTCCAATGATCAAACCCTGGCATTTGTTTTAAAAAAATAAGCCTCTCTTAACACTATCGACCGGTAGCCGATTTTTAGGCTTTTCGTAGACGCCGGTCGCCCACATTTAGCTCGTCATTCTGACGTTTGTAGCTGATGCATATTGAGAGACAAACTTTCAGATGATTATTCACTTCTTTAACTCTACACATTTATTTTTAAATAAAAAAAAACTGCGGTAAAAAAGAAAAACACAGCAAGATGAGAGAATTTCTTTTTCGTCGTGTCAAGTAGAAATAGGAGCTTGAAGTATTTCTTTTCCCTTAATGTCTATTACATTGTTTTTATATAATTGCCTTTCATGATCACAAGCAAACCCTGTCTTCGTTTTCTTTATGTAACAATTCGTGAATGAAAGAAACTCTGATTTGAATAGGTTTAATAACACTTGTCTCTAGATATCACCAGACTGGAATCTCTTGGGATTTCTTTATGGAAAAAAAATAGCAATCCGTTCGGAAGGAAATAAAATGTTTATTCCTCGTATTGGATTTGGATACAAACATATAAATCTGAAAGCTGCAGAGAAAATACGTATCTCTTTGAATGGATCTTGCTTGGAAGTTTTGGAGGCAAGGCCGCAAATTATTCGAAAAGCTCTTTTCCGTGGAACAAACACAAACTGAATAGACAGATGTTGATTAGTAGCGGAAAATTGTACGTCTATCTATTTTTTCAGAGAGTTGAAAGAGTAAAAATATATCTAAGCAATACGAACGGACAGGACGACCTCTGCATATGATTCAAGAAAGTTTCGCCAAATTTCTCTTCTATTCGTTTTAAATTAAGTTATCCAAACTATAAATCATTGGTGGGAATTCGACGGTTATTTGAAGGTTATTCTGCTGCGTTTTCAGTGATTAGATAACTCTAGAATCATAATTAACATGGAATGTATGTAACCGTTAAAAGAAAAAATATTTATAACTTAATCAATGACAATCTTTGTTGGAAAGACATAATTCTTTCAAATTATTGCTTTTCGAATCCGAATCATATTATGAATGGAGATACTAAAATTACTGATTTCTTAACCATTACCTTGCAAATAAAAGCAATTACATGAATAACACATACATAATGATGCATTAACGGATGCGTCGCCATCTCGCGTACTGTCATTTGATAGTAATAACAGTCCGACGTAATATGGCGTCGCTGCAATATGATTATGTAATTGTTTTTGTTGATATGATACAACTGTTGGTTTAAGCTGCCTCCGTGGTGAATTGGTTTACCGCTTGCATTGTAATATGTCACTCCGTGGTTTCTATTCCGGAACACATGATTGGTGGAGTTTGTTTGTAGTTTTTTGAACTCACCAGGCTAGCTGCCAAACTCAATGTCATTCTGCCGTCATAACAGTATTGCTGTTTTCAGTTAGTTACACTTGTGGGAACCAGAACATTCTGAGAGAGTAG
Source organism: Pharmacophagus antenor (assembly GCA_018245475.1). Taxonomy (NCBI): domain Eukaryota; kingdom Metazoa; phylum Arthropoda; class Insecta; order Lepidoptera; family Papilionidae; genus Pharmacophagus; species Pharmacophagus antenor. The sequence goes on along the minus strand of DWQX01001384.1, from coordinate 14,673 downwards.
ACTTCACCATCTATAGAAGTGTTTCCCAAAGTGGGACGTAAGCCCCACAAGGGGACAATTCTGACGTTTAGGGGGCAATCAGCAACTTTTGTAAAAAATAGCTAATATAATTCATTGTATTTCGGGATTTTTATTTGGTTTCGGGGGGTATTGAATAAAAATTGTATGGTTCGAGAGGGACATGAAAGTTTTTTTATTCAAAAGCGGGAAATTGAATTGAATAGGTTGGGAAAGACTGATCCACAGCCTTTTTGTGACTCCACATCATGTATCAATTGAAGTCGAGTGTTAGACCATTGATGATAAAATAATCGTACCTATCGCACTAGATAATATTGCATACTTCTATAACTAGAAGTTTAACCGACATCCTTATCCGTTTCTTAATATTTCGTTCCTATGGTTTTTATTTTTTTTTGAGACCTTTGTCATTGTCAAAATGGCAGTACATTGCAAATATAAACTCAGGTTACATTATAACTCTGTCACTTAGCATCAGCTGTACTTAACGTCAAATGTTATCTGAAGTTTATTAATTTGTTACAATTATTGATGATTCATGAAGTTTTAACATTTTTCAAATTGTTGTGAACAAATTTTAAAAGAGAAGGAACCCTTTGTTTGTGAAATATTTTTATAATTTTTTTATATTACTTATTTTAGAAATGATGTAACTTTTACTTTTTCTGTTATAAGTAATAAGGTATTTGAAAAAAAAATGCAAATAATGTTTTGATTAGTTTTCTTTTTTGCACTAATATATGTTTGACTTTTTTAAAATAATGCATATAAAAAACAATGGTTACTTGATTCATTTAAAAATAAATTAGAACTCATTTGCATTACATGCGTAATGCTGGTATTTTTGTACGAAAACTTGTATAACTTTAAAAAAAAGACGCATCAGTAATGCCCGATGCAAAAATAATTATTTACGAATATATTTAAATTTTAATCTCTTTCTTTGTTTATATAGGTTACATTTCAAAATTATTAAAAAACATTAAACAGTTCATATGGATCCCTAAAGAACCTTCTATATTCGAGAAGTGAATGTTTCATACAAACACGTCTCGACGTCCACAGCAACAAAATGACCTGTGGCGGTGGTGTCACACTGCAAAATAGGCAAAATTATATGCGACGCAGCAGTACCGGCATAGACAGGGACAGAGTTAGAATAGAATAGTCTTTATTGCATAACGAAAATAAAAAAAAAATGTACATGAAACAAAATGTTACCAATAGAGCGAAGTAAAACATTACGTCAGCAGTGCAAAAACCAGCATAGTCTGGAATGAAACTTATAGAAATTCATAATCTTTTATATTTGATAATGATTGAAAGATTCGTATACATACATTTCATACTTTTTTCATCGTTTTTAGATTGGATACGAAGTATAATAAAATCCGTGTTTATTTTTTTAATATATGTCTAGGTAAGAGGAATTATGTATTTATGATTGACTGACACAAGATGTACCAAGAATCGGGTTCTGGTTGTCGAGAAGTTGGATGCGAGCAGCGCATGGCAAATCGGCGTGATCCCTCGAGGCCTGAATCATTCAACGGATGTCTATCAGCTGATGATGGCCTTCCCAAAATTTTTTACAGTATTTTTTTTTTATAAATTTTATAGACCAATGAGCGAGTGACTCACGTGATGGTAAGTGATCGTTGTCGCCCATAAACATACATTTATACTGGATTAGCATTAGTAATATAATCATTTGCACATTGCTGTTGTTAGGCGATGAATAAAAGATACATCAGTCTCAGTATTTAACATCAAATTGGTAAGTAAAGAAATTTATTCTTGAATGACTAATAGAAGTGTGCTAATTGTGAAAAGAAACATTTTTGCTTAAAACAACAACATTATAGTTGAGGTCGAAGGATGTTATCGGTAATACGGGAATTATAAGACTTCCTATTTCGTTTTTGTATATTATTTATTCCGTTTTTAACTATTGCCCGACGTTAAGCGTGCGCTACGCTGATTGTCCATTTCGTTTGAAAAAGCTAACCGTGAGCTGCGTGCTTTTTACCTATGAGCGTAATTTGAACTGTATTAATATTCATTGCAAAGTTTTAAACGATTGTAACTATAGTGACCTCATATACATTATAACGATTTATTTCATTTAATAACAATAACACAAAATGTTTACACGAAAGCACATATGGGTTCATGGTCAAAATCGTATGGTAGTATGAGGAACCATGTACGGGTTTGTAGCCATCAAAGGGTTAATAAAAAAACTTATCGCTCGGCCAATTGCTGTTTACTATCAATTCGGCTACAGCAGTACACACGTAATTATCCGTGTTGCGCCGACTGCTAGCTGTGTGAGCCCTGAATAATGCCCGCCGCCCGTATTTAGCTGTTCCATTAACACATTTCCGCCTTTGATCCCCGTGTCGATCGGTCGCGCTAAACATTTTCTATTTCTGTTTCCGATTGTAATACTCGAACACGATTCCATTTCGTACGACCTCTGAACGTTTGTCAAATCAGACGGCCATTGTGCTTTTGGTTATTTTCGGTGAAATTTTTGATATCGGATGTACTTATCCCTTAGCTTACGTCATTCCGGTGTATACATATATACCTTAAATCGGATAAGACTTGTTCTCGATTTCACATGATGTTAAGTGACAATGAGGACATAAATTATAAAGCATGCTCGCTCAGAATACTCTTGCTGTCGCATGTATGAGTGGCGGAACATGGCAACGTTGTTTTGGAGGCAGGTTGACGTTGTGAATGATAGCTAGTCAGGCGGGTTCGTCCAATTCTTATTATCATCTATACTTTATGACTCATGTGAGTATGAAATCGAACCAGACTCGTTTGTGTTCGGCAAGCGGTAAGCCATTATGTGTGTATATATATACAATAGACAGACATATCAGTGCCATCTTGCGGGCAGCTTGTATGTCAACAATTAAGGAGATGTTTTTAATGATTTTAGTTTTTTGCAGGTATATATTTTATATATAGACACTATACGTATCGTACATATAATGCGTCTTTAAGTCAGTAAAGGCTGAATAACTGGCTGCAGTTTGATACTGCAACTGGGAGAACACTCCCTCACACCAACCCCCCGCCGCCCACCCCGTCTTCCAGCGACACGCGCTCACTCTGAATTCATTCATTCAGAGCTAATGACGCACTATTACGCAAGTCTTCATTTATAATTCCTTAGCGCGCGACAGTCCTCGCTACATCCTCTCTCATTACAGCAGGATATTATTTGAGTGTACGATTTTTTCACCGGACATTTGTTTTTGTTGCATTGTTAGTAATGGTTTTTAATTTATATTGAAACAGGGCTTGAATTATTTTTACGGTAACGGGCTAACACTTGACCACAATTTCACTTGATGTTAAGTTACAATGAGGCCGTGGATGGCTAAGCGAGATCGACTAAAATACTTTGGCTCTCACATGTATGACTGCTGGAACACGGCAATTCTTTATGGCGGCAGATTGACATTGAGTGTGCAAGCCGGGCGTGTTTTAAAGAACCCTAACACCAACTAGACTTGACTTCTCGTTTGGCCTGGGAATCAAACTCTGGATCTCCGTGTACAAGGTAAGCCGTAAACCACTGCGCCATGAAGTGATTAAAGTGAAAAGTCATACTGGATACAATATCTTATAAATATAGCTCCAAGTATATATTATAGATGATTCATGCTACTGAAACTCCAATGGCCCGATATTGCAAAGAAAGCTTTAAAATAATGCATCATATTTTATGCGAATGCAGTGTCCTAGCCGGGAAAAGACTGAAAGCTCTGAGAATAGAATATTCTAGATCAGCAGACTAACATATTCACGTAAATTGTTATAAAATAATCGACATTTTCTTTGCATTATAACTACAACAAAGATTTACATACCTACATTGACCTACTAAATTTATACATGAATGTGTTTTACTACAACTGTGTATTATATTTCATACATATTTTGGTTTACATGTCAATTATACATGGTCGAAAAATTTTGTCATGAATTTTTGTAATGAATATTTGTTTCTTTTTTTTGGATTTTTCGTCAAACCTAAATGTAAAATATAATTGTTATGCATAATAACGTTTCAAGTTTAACAAATCGAACCTTTATAATCCTTCATTACAACAGGTAAAGAGTTTGACCCGTTTGTATCTGTAAATGTGTTGGTTGTTTAAAAAAAAAAGGATTAAGAGATTATTGCGATGCGTGAGCTGTTGTAAGCCATTACGCGTTATCTGCTAGACCGATCGTATAATCTGCATAGAAAGTAACGTCATTTTATCTAATACCCGGTGTAAAACAGTGATCAGTATTAGGAAACAAACAATAGCACTGAATAGTTTTGAAGAAAAGGTGTCCCAATGGTAGGTTGAGCTCACAGATTATCAACTATTTATTTTTTAAATACCGATTTTTAACGGCCTATGTTTAGTCTGTGAACGCAAGACTCGTTTGCAAATATTAAAACATGTTAAATTCCGTTCCTAATTTAATAATTGAAAATTGTAAATTGTTCTAAATTCCAAGCCATATAAAACAATTTCTCAAACTTCGTCAAATATGCCGAAGGATCTATTCAGTTTTATGGACTGTTATTATTTCTTATTAATTACAGAATACCATCACATATTTACGAAAAAACATGGCAACTATTCTTATACCGACATACAAGTAACTTGCTCTATTTTATTAAAAAAAAAATGTGTGATATACTTTTCTAAAGAAACTTATTTGTTATGGAAGCAGTGATATTTTTCAACACGAGTTTACATATTTGTTACTAGTATTTGGGTCCCAGATTATATTTATACCCGGGGAACCAAAATAGCCGATGTGAAATCCGTACAAATAATGATAACCTATATTGTATAAAGATTTAGAAGACATAAATTTTTGCAAAATTTATATTAAGATAATTGGAAATTAAATATAGTTTAAATTGTGATATTGCGAATGTAATTATTGTAATTAAAATGTTTATGTTATCTGTTTAATAAGTTTCGCCATATAAATTAGATTCACGCGCTGTCATTTCTCAAATATTGGCGGTAAAGTTTACTCATGTACGCGATCTAATTAGGATTGCGTAACACTTGAGCTGCTGAAACTTTACGTAACGTCAATAAAGTGTTGTCATGAGGATAGATAGGCGGTGTCAGCGCGGTCTTGTATTACCTTTAATGTATTTTGCGATTTGTCTTGATGATTAACGTCATCGCTTACTCACTGCGTTAAATGTCATGTTTTCTTTATCTGTGATTTTATCTTTTATATATATTCAGTTTTTATTGATACATTTACTGTGTTTGAACGTCACGAAGAAAATTTTAATAGGTTCTGATGAAAGATGCACATTGGTTTTACTTGTTTTTAATCTTTTCTAACTTGATTATGTAAATTATACCGAAGTTTTAATTTTCTATAATGAGGATATAGCTTCACGAGCAGGTGCGACTCCCCTAATGCTGTGGCTGATTATGGGCGACGGTGATCACTTTCCATCTCACGAACCGCTTGCTCGTTATCCTAACCTACCTATAAAATAAAAAATAATAAATAACATTCCATTGTGACACTTTCGATGCTTCCACTGTGTCTTTTTTGTGAAACTTTTTACAACACACAAACAGTTGGAATCAGTTGTCGCTAGCAGTGTTTTCTTATTTTATTTTTGTAGACAAAGAAAAGAGCCTACTCGCTCCTTAAATCCTTCGAATGGCGCGGCTGTCTATGGGTGACGGTGATAACTTTCCGTCACGTGACATCCGTTCGTTTGCTTGCTCGACCTGTTATTAAATTTTGTAGAATATCTATAAAACATTTTAAGAATTATTAAAAAAGCAAAAAGATATCGGTTTTTTAGTTGATGTGTTTAGTTATTATATTTACTCTATGTGTAAATTGACCTTATTTACGTGCGATATTATAAAATTGTTTTACTAGGCGCTAGAATAAGTGTTCTCGAATTTTCCGATGGAAAACAAAAGAATGTTAAGTTCATCGACGCCGTAGTCATAACGTTTTGATCTAGTCGCTTTGTATCTTACAAAAACATTTCATACTTAGTCTAAACAAATGCGATAAATAGTTCACGAAGAAAGTAAAGCCGTGTTCACACCGCTTCCGTAAGGTGTTGGCTGAATTGAAATTTAAACGTTAAAAAAATATAATCGCCGCGCACGTAACGAGCCGCTCTCGTTTCGCGAACCAATTAATTACAACGCAACGCCTGTTGCAAAATTATTTCGATTGTTTCTCAAACGTTACCGCCGGCGCGGTGTGACGAAACAACTGGCCGGTCACGAAACGTCGGCGGGACTTAAAAAAATGTAATGTCAACACAGATTTTTTTTTAATTATCGTTGTGATTTCGTCGAAGGTGATTGTACGCATAAAGCACTTTGAGATGAAACCGTCTTGATAGCGCAACCGCCGCTATTTTTGCCACTAAATAATAACATTTTGTGTTTAAAAGTAATCAGTAATAGTCGTCAAAACGACTAAGATAATTTTTATCTCGGAGACTACTCGCTGTCTGATCTATCAACGATTTAAAAGATTCTGACTATAGGTGAAGTTAAGACATTAGTTAAGAATTATCTATAGTTAAAATTGTTTAAATTCTCTGATCTGACTCTTCGTGTACTGATCGAACTTCTGTAGATAGTTTGTTCTGTCTCAATTTGGCGATTGGAATGTAGTTATCAGTAAATTCCGAAAATTGTAGATCTCTGTGTGACTGCCTTGTTCAACTGAATGCGTTATATTAAAAAATATATGAACATTTTTTATATAAAAAGTGAAAACGTAAAGGCATATTCTTCCGTGAGGCTTTAGTGTGTGGAACATTACTATACAGTATGTATGTATATCTCAATATAAATAAAATAGGTGCAAATAATATTGGGCTAATAAAACCTATCCCTGGTTAGGGTTCAAAAGACATATTTTCAGTCATTAAATACATACGAGAAAGGTGAATCGTTTTTTTTTTATAGGAAGAGTAGGCAAACGAGCGAGCGGAATTAGTCTAAGAATACTTTTCAACTTCTTTTTAACACTTGTTATTACTTATTGGCTCGGGAATAAATACTGGGTGTTTTGAAGCTTTGTTTTGCAAATATCGTGTTGTGTTGTAGAAACGAACACTTCGAAAATATATAAAAGAATAAGTTTACATGTTTTTTTTATTTATTTTAATTATTATCTCGAACATGGGACACTGATTTAAAAAGGCAGCTGCGTTAACCCCTCTGCCAATTAGCCGTTTATAATTGGATACGTAACGTCATGCCGGTTTGTAGGTGGGAAATTTTTAATGAAACATAACTTAATTGATGTCATTTAATGATTTCTGTATATAGAATGTTTACAAGACACCAACACTTTATGATATATAAATAAAATGTTATTATTAGATTTTTCGAACCGACCTGGCTTACTACCACAGTCAATATCAATCGGCCGCCATAACAGCATTGCCGTGCTGCTGCTGCTGGGTTTGCGCTGTTAGTCTTTTTGATAACTATTACAGCTTCATCTGATACTGGCACACGAATCCGGTGATCCGTGAGCTTCAATATTGCTGTGTTCTGACATACATATTAGAGCTAGAAGTATTCTGAGTAAGCATGCCTCACACGATCTACGGCCTAATTGTCACATGATATCAGGTGATATCCAGGTCAAGTGTTAGCTCATGACCGATAAAAAAAAATTGCGAAGTCCAATTAAGCGGTGGCTATTATGGTTAAGAGCGAGCTTATCTCATCAACGCTCTACATGTACGCTGCTTTGTTTTCTATAACTTTCGAGAGTAGGGTGCTTGCATAAATTGAAGTCAGCTGTAGTGGGAAAATCAATAGGTTATGTGGTGTCGACTTCCTTAAAAGGGTGTCAAGTTCCCTGCTGTATATCGTTAATGGAACTTACTAGATTTAATTTTATTTATCTATTTATTTAATAAAGTAATTTCGAAAATTAAAGCATAAAGCTGATGCTCACAAGTCATGCCGCAATGATACGTTGTTTAAAATAATTTAAATTGTTTTATGTCAAAATACGCTTTGACTTCTTTAAAAGAAATGTCACTCGCTTAATGAATTGTATAGAAAAAATCTTCATTCTTTTCCCGCTAATAATAATATTTTTATAAACGAGTATTTCTAAGATTTATAATTAATTCCTTCATTGAAGGTAAGGCATTGAAGGCGGAAACTAAACGAAAACAAAAGACGAACAAACAGCAATAGAATAACTTAAGAAGATGAAATCCGAATAATTTAATTCCTTTATTCTCTATAAATTTACATATAAAAGACGTAATAACAAACATTTCCTGATTTTTTCGTCCCTATATCACTTTTACAGGATTATCCGGTTTAAATTATTCTTTTTATGTTGGATAGAGTATGCACGAACGGCAAAACTGGTCGCATGATTTTGCACACGTTCATTTATTTTGAAGCATTGAATATTTACACATTATTTTTTGCTCTAGGTTTACTTTTTACAAAAAAAGAGTAGTACTATGAATCGTAAATATCGTTAATTAAGTAACTTTGTGTCAATTAAGTAAAATATGATTTACATCATCGTAATACAATTTTTTATTGAAACAAAATGAAAATGTAAAATGTTATTCTTTTTTCGAACTTAAAAATTCACCTCGAGCGTCGACGTATTCGATATAAATTTTGAAAACGATTCCGTCGAAAATCGAATGTTGTTTTCGGGCGTATCGCTCAAATATATGCGTGCGCAGCCACCGTCGGGCGTCGGGGCCAAATAAAGTAAAAGAAAACTCACCAACGAGCCGCCACTTGTAACATTAACAAGCGTTGTGCGTGAAATCTCACACACGAATAAATTACGCAATTGAATTAATTCTGTCACTCAATCGTTTGGATGGCACTTGGACCCCATTGAGCCGGGAGCTAAATTGGTTTTAAGCCAATTAGGTGTCGCTGGCGGCTTTTTACCGGCACAAAAGTGTGCTGTCGTAAAAATTGTTTTGTTTAACTCGCCGTCGATACGTGGAAGGTGAAAATCGCGTAGGGATTGGAGGAAACAATTTTATGTCGTCTTGCGTTACAAATAATCCGCTTAGTTTCTTACAATCAGACCATTTTCACTTTTCAATTCGGTTATTGGCTAACGATTCACCTCCGTTTCTCCTGATGTTAAGTGACAACGGGACCATCGATGGTGAAACGCGTCTATCCAGAATACTTTTTGCTCTCAAGTGGATGACTGCTGAAACACTGCAATGCTGCTATGGCGGTAGGTTGAGATGGTGGTAGCTAGTCAGGGAGGTTCGAAAAATCCTACTACCATCCAGAAACTTGTGAACCAGACATCGATTACGGGACCTAAATACGTGTTACAAACATGCCGTAAAAGATTGCGGCACGAAACCAGACAAAATGTTGTGACAAAGACGAGTCGCTGTTTATTTATGAGATGATTAGTGACACATCATACTTATGAAAATACCTATAATAAATGTAGAAATTATTTAGAAATACAAATTCCTTTCTAAAACCGCACCGGGAATGAAATAATGCAGTGCATAAAGTATTGTACTTTATTTCGAAATCTCTTACTGTGTAAGTATCAAACTATAACAAGCGTATAATTTTTAATAGTTTACAATCTAATGTTACCTCTATAATCTATTTATTAATACACAGATAATAAATATTAACAATATAAATATACTATTTACTACAAATGATTTAATTTTATTTTATTATAATAATAGCAGGAATAATGGATTTGTGTACTCTACAAATTAAATAAATTCTATTTACATTCATCTAAAACAAGTATAAAATAATCATTGCATTATACCTGCATTATTTATTAACTTATTTGTTTAAGACACGAAGGCATTATTGCAATTTTATTGAACATTGCAAGTACTCACAGTCTTATATTTAACGCGGATATAAAAATATGTGTATCATCAAACTAATCGAAGTCAATCATACCACGGATAAAGAGTGAGACGGACTATATAGCTTCTACCCGTTCTTTCCTGTAACTCGTACAATGGAACAAAGGATCGTAGGAAGTATCTTAGCTAAAGATACGGCCGGAACATTTCTGCCAATCCTATCTAATGCCTTCGCTGTTTGTTTATTCAAATTCAAACCTCTGTCGGAATACAAAGTGAGGGCACTCGTATCTGAAGGTCATGTATTGACCTTAAAGAGAAGCATGCCACTGAAGGGAAGTATTATATATACTACATTTGAGAAATACTACTCTAACTTACTTTTTTATTTGTGGTCTAACGACGCTTTTTTGGTGTTAAAAGTACTTGGAGCAAATTGACTCTTCACCTTGAGCGGATAGTATACCGGATTTTTTTTAAACAATTATTAATTATAGAAATTAAATTTTTTAAATCAAATATAATTGTGTAACAATTAAACTTTAGTGAGAATATTGATAACAATTTATTAATTTAATAATTAAGTACTAAATTAAGTATTATTAGTTTAAGAAGTCGGTAAAAGGAGATAAATTATTTTCTTGACCTAACCAAAAGCTTACGCTACGATACTCAAGTGAAAAATATGCGAGTATATAATATATGCGAACATATACAAATATATGCGAGGTTAGGATAATAAGAATTTAAGACGTTTTGTACTGCATTAAAGTATCACAGAATATCATTCTAGTTGTATATTTTTAAATCAGTACCAATTGTAATGGCGTTAGTGGAAAAACACATACGTACGTCACGATGCGTAGATTTTTTCTTTCGCCTCAAACTAAGCCAATTTGTATGAATGGTGGAGCGTTTCCTGTCACCCCGGTTGATCTCTTCGCAATGGAAATTTTATTTCGCGAATATAATCTGCATAAGAATGAGTTTTCCGGTGACATAACATCGGCACTGAATAAAGATTGAAATATATTTTTTTCTGTACAGGTCGCCTTACAGTTTTTTATGTCAAGAACAAGTTTTTTTTTCATTTAATGGAGAATGTGTTGTATGGGTGTGCGTAAATATTAAAATATTAATTTTTACTTGTGAATTAGTTCGCGTGGCATTTGAGGTTTTTTTTTTAAACTATGTTAGTAATATAATTTCTGATTTTCACAATTGACTTTAAAAGAAACATCTATATTTAAAAGAGACATTTGAGGAAAAATTTTATCAATAAAAATCACGTTTAATTAATGATAAATTACAATGTTCAAATAAGGCGCATGGATTTATTATTTTTATGCATTTATTAAAGTTTTTTTTTCTTCCCTTATCGAACTGTCTGGGTAATTAATAATGTACTAGTACAAACTAAATCATAATTAATCTATTAGCGTTTGCTATATGAAACAAATAAAAGCCTTAAAATAAATCTCAATTCATCAAATTAAGTCTTGCTCTCTTCAACAAAGTTTTATTTTCTTTTTATTTAACTGTGTGATTACGCCAAGAGTTAAAGGTTCGTGTACTGAATAGTTATGTAATTTGTGTATTAATATAGAAACATGTTGGAAAACGTTGTTATTTTTATCTATGGAGATACTATTTAGATAAACATATGTGATTTATACAGGTCAAGATCACGACGAACTTCATTTTTACCAATTTAACTAATGCTGCAAGATGTCACTAGACTTGGATTTACAATAAAAAATTACTCTGCCCCGTTCGGTGTATGTTTTTCTTTATGATTAAAATTTTTATCGGTTTTACTTTATAACTGTTGCATTCAAATGTAATTTATTTCTATGTATATAAACTTACCATGGAGGTTCTATTTGGATTTATCATAATGGAATTGTGTTAAATTCTGCGTTTATAAACATTGTTAATCTATAATACTATGAGTGAATAATAAAAAAAGTTAAAGTGCGAAAAGAATTTATAGTTACTTCTATAACTCACCCCTATTTATTTTTTACTTTAATTACTCATCACTCGTCACTTGTCAGATTTTTTTTAATGTATATTTTCGTTAACTACCCACCCCAGTTTCCTCCAATATGCCGACACCTCTATTCTATGTGTTACTGATAAGCAATTCATATCATCAATCACGTATCGAAAGTAATCAACGAGAGTCGCCTATAAATAGAACTGTTGGGTGCTCTTGAAACAATTGAGTACGGCTTCATTAAACTGCAGGCGGGAAGGTCAAAAGGCTGTTCAATAAACAAGTCTCTCTCAGAGCTGGCGTCAATGTAAATAGATTTTTTTTTCAAACAATAATGAATAAAAAGAAACGAAATATGCGTTAATTAGCATGTATTAGTCTACTTTAGGATATAAGTCAACGTCTTTTTTCGTATACGATTCTTTGCTTTCCTCGTCCTTCTTCTATTAATGTTTCTCCATTACTTTAAGTTTTGCAACTATTTTTATAACAGTTCACTACCGTATGTTGCGTAGCTATGGTTCCCCGCGTCTTCCAACACCTCTTTACCTTGCTATATTTCCCATAATGATAGCTTGTAGTACTTTCTCTTGCAGATCCATCTATATCATCTGTCTCTCACAGGAGACTGCGTCATTCGATCTGACGTCCATAACGCGTTATGATATCTTTACAAATTATAGTGTATTAGCATTCATAGAGTTAACCTGAAAGTGAACAGCAGATCTAACGTAAGTGATTAAAGTAAGAAGATCGAACGGAGAAATACGTCATTTAGTAACTTCGTCGTAAAAAACGGGGGTATTGAAAGTTTATCACATGCGTGTGCGTGTGTCGGTGACATTACATTAAAGCGGCTAAACCGAATTTGATCTAATGACAGATTCACCGATCAAATGTACCTCTATCAAGTGAATCTATCGATAATATTCTCGGTTATAAATACAAAGAAAATATTCAACGTTTCAGAGATACTTAGCTCAAAATCGGCTTCATAATTTCTTTATTAAATAAGATTTGTACAATAACTTTTAAATCTCTTTAATCTAGCTTATTTTACTGAGATGTCCGCTTCTCTCATCGGCAACCCAGATCTTTGTAATTCAGCATTTATTACGAAAATTAGAAATGTCACGCTCTCTTTCGATACCGTTCGTTTTAAAAAGAAACTTCTTCGCTAATTACTTTCCCGTAGGCTCGCTGTTGGGCGAATCATCGTTGATAAATTATCTGGATAAAGCCTTCCATTTATATCTCAGTCACTTCACACTGCACTGATTGAGACGCCCAGTCGCGGGCCTAACTCGTTCACTACAATATACGTCCAACATATTTGCGACCGCAATACTCAATTATAACACAAATAAAACTCTATCCCGGCGACTTAACAGAAAGTATATGTTAACGCTTAGGACTTACGGGCTAGATCTTAATACGCGTCCAGATGATACTGGGACGATTATCGCTGTAAACCCGCGCCACAGCATTTCCAACTTAACGCAATAAACGTAAAGTTTTATTTTCATCGCGTTCACTCGTCCGAGTGGACAGTAATTTGAGAATAACGCAAGGAATTATGAGCACTTTGCTGGTAGCTAGGAAGCGGAGAATTGTCTGTCTTCTTTATACGAAGAACAATGTCTTAACACGCAATAAGACATCCGGTCCTATATTAAATACTAAACTTTCTGCTCGCGGTCAGCTTAATGACTTCTCTGGGCCGTTTGTTGTTATTTATTTATTTGTAAATTGCTCAGTGCTCTCCGTATAAATAAGATAGTGAGTGTAATGGGCAAATTGTTTAGGGCTAATTGATTTTGAATTTAAGATGGCATTTATAAACGTTCCCTAGTTCAAATGTTATTATTTTTTAATTAACTGTTAATGTACGAAAGGTGTAAAAGTTTATTAACACAATTACAGATTATTAAAGCATTGTTAGCAGAATTTAATATAAAGTTGAGACATTTACAATTTACACTACCAAATGAGACGATGATCAGTAAATATGCATTTCGGTTAATGATATAAATAATAAATATTCGGGAGATTTTCACACACAGTACTCTTAAGATAGGTAGCCAAGCACTTGCAGTATGGGTTATCATAGACCGATATACATACATATATATATTTAAATGTATACTTAATATAATATTGATAAACAACCACACACAGAACAAACGCAAATGTTCATCATACGAATGTTTGTCCTGAGCGGGGACCGAACCCGCGACCCCTGGTGTAAGAGGCAGAATTACTATTACACCATTAGACTATGACATGTTTGCTTGTAACAATGTGATGTACGGTAGAGTTTTTTCATATTTTTAGGTTTCGTTTATGAATAATAATTTAAATTTCAAAGTGATAAGATTTCTTATTAATCAACATTAATATACCGATAATCATGCGGAGCCTCCAAGAGTGCGCTATTTGCATATACAAGGTGGTATAACGACCTTGCTCGATGCAAGTAATATCGAGACGCACAACCTCCGATGGAACATCGTTACAATACGTACGATAAAACTTTTATTGCGTTGCAAGGCCGCGATCTTGACTGCGCTTGTGTTATTTATTGCAATCGCCACCGTGGTGCAGTGGTTGGCTGCTTGCATTGCAACGCAGAAGACCCTGGTTCGATTTTCGAGCCATACGAGAAGTTGAGTTCAGATAATGGTTAGTTTTGTTCTTACATGCCTGGTTAGCTACCACTATCACCGCCTGTTGTACATGTAAGAGG
>DWQX01001383.1:0-28529 GCA_018245475.1 Pharmacophagus antenor | reverse complement strand
CATGGAAGCATCGCAGACTTCTTCTAGGGAGACGCGAAGCCTGTCGGCAGACGCGTCCACTTCGATACCGGCGTAAGTTCTACATTGGACCTGTCTTAACCTTGGCGCAGTCGGTTCATTTTCTTGCAACACAAAATTTCTTTCTTCTATTCCGGGACCACGTGACTAATTTAATCTGGAGAGTGATAGTTTTCCGAACCTACTCGGCAAGATACCACTCTCAACGGCAACCTGACGCCATAAAAAAACTCCTGTGCTCTAATAGTAGCATATTTTTTCGAGCCTGAGTGTTTTGAGCGAGCATCTTCATTGTTACTTAATAATATGCTTTATTTGATGTTAAATATTAGCCCATTGCGATAAAATAAATCTACATAGGGTTGGTCCGTCAAAATGACGAGTTCATCATACCTAATTTTAAAAACATCAAAGTAATTGAATACCTTTTAAGAAACTCGTTCCACTGAGTTTACTTAAAGGTTTAGCAAGGCTTCAGTTAAGTTCCAATGTTTGCATGAAACAAGATAAATGAATATGAAAGAGCAGAAACTTTGTTTACGTAATGAGGAGTCTTTGAATTGTTATTTTTTTCCTTCGTTACTTGTACTGCTGCATTATTATTTTTTTCCAATCGAAGTTAAAAGTTTAAATTTCGCTTAAGGAAAATTAACTTGAAAACATTTCGCTTTTAAAGAAGTAAAAACTTTATATAGTTACCATGTCGAAATCTTTATGTACATTATGATATTTAAATTACTTAATACTAAAAGAATGTTGACGTTTGAAATCGTACTTTGCCAATATCGATGAGTTAGGCGGCTAAAATTTAGGATTTTTCATTTAAATCAGCTCAACACGTTTGATTTATTGCATAAATACTACATAATACTTCATAAAAATCAAAGAGTTTTTGCACAATACAACAACACACGGTCAGCCAGTAAGACGGACCATTTATAAAAATGGTTATCTTGATCCCTTTGTTATATCAATAATATTTATTTAAAAATGAAACAGAATTTACTAGAAGTATTGAATGTAAATATAGTGTTTTAGTTATTGAAATTCTGAATAGTCATTCAAATATCTCGTACAAGTAAATTTTGTATTAAAACTAGTAAAAAGTGCTTTTGACAAATAGCTTAAATTGTTAAAACGAATTGTGACAGAAAAGTTAACGTTTTAATCTTTGTGGACTACTGATTGATGCTTTATCGTAGTCTACGAGGTGACGAATTACAGGAATACAAACAATATAAAGATTATACATGAAAAAACTAAATAGATTAATTTATAAAACCTATTATAAATAGTTGTCTACATATGTTATTAATTATCATATTATACGGCTTATAGGGATTTTGAGGGTATGTTATTTGTGTAAATGTCCATTATAAATGTTTTTTTTTAAATTTCACCCCTAAATTGGGCATCTGGGGGTTCACATTTCAACGAAACTTATCCTCTGAGTCGACGGACTAAACTAACAAAGATATGATTTAATTAAACAGATACAGAGAATAACTTTCGATAGACCATCTTCTTTACAACAGCGTCGACTACCGTAACAGTTTTGCCTACAGTATCAAACTATTAATAACTCAAGAAAACAGTTTTAACATAGATTTCACTTGAATGCTATTTCCTACGAATTTATAATATTATTCAATGTAATAAACACGTAGAAATCTTGGTTCAGGCAGATTTTGCATTTTTGCTGACATCTGTTGTAAACCTTATATGCACTTAAATTTTATTAAGTTCTACTAATTTTTATTATTAAGTTCGGACATTTAACCATCTACCATCATATCTATATTACTATTCAACTTATAAAAACCACACTACTACAAATACGAAGGAGATGATAAACAAAGAAAAAAATAATTAATTATCGATGATCATATGAAAAGATATGCATTTGAATAAACGGCGACAAATAATTCACTTGAATAAACAGCAAATATAACTTATTACAATGTCTTAAAGATGTGTCAACGAAAAATGTTAGAAAATTAAATTTTTTAGGATAGAACGTTGCTATGCTAAACATTTGAAGATACAAGATCAAGCTAAAGCTAATAATCAACCAGCAAATAAATGATTTCAAACATCAATTCTCTGAATACTTCAAATAAAGTAACCGTGAAATGTGAATCAATTTGTTTTTACTATTATTTTTTATTGGTTGTGGGCTGAAAGTTGACCCCGATATAGACTTTCACCTGATATTAAAAGACAATAAGGCCGTAGATGGCGGTGTGTCCTTCCAGAATAATTTTGACTCTCATGTGTATGACTACCGCAACACTGCCATACTGTTATAACGAAAATTAACATTTAGGATGGTTACTAGCCAGGCGGATTCTATAAACCCTACCACCATCCAGACTCGAGTACCGACATAGTTGGTAAACTACTGTGCTTCGGAGGCGGTCGAAGTTTAGAGCTTAACAATTAAATTTATTTTTATGGTGAAATTTATTTTTTAAATAAGACATTAAAACTTAATTAAATTCATCTAAATATAATGTTACTAAAAAAAATGATGAATACAGATGATATTAAATTTAAATAATTTTAATTCCTTCGCATCGTGTAAACGTAAACAAAAATTATAATAAGTTTTTGTTTTTACTTTGCGATGAAATATTACGTGAGTATCGTTCCGGGCAGATTTTTAAACTGGATATGGTCGCATTATGCGTTACATATCGCCCATCGTATTTTTCACACTGCAACATTAATAACACGAGCGTGACACGCGCGACGATGTGGAATCGCCGGTACGTATTTCAAGCAAGCGGCGAACAAATCGTCGGACCCTCTAAAAGCGAAACATTTGTCCCGTCCCTCACCAGATGTTCCCATACTCATTTGTTATTGTCGGAATCGGTAGGAGATTTCCTCTTTTGATTTGAGAATTTTTTACCTCAAGGGTTTTTGGAGAATGTTCTGGAATTTTTATTAACAAAAAATCAGAAACCAATGCTATGAAAGTATTAATTCTATGTGCTCAAGAACACTTATTAGGCACTACAACGGGGTGAAATTAAATCCTAGATATTTATTAATAAATTATATTCAAATATAACGATTTCTTATGTTAATGTGTATATAAATTAGATTTACATTTAATGTAGCATAAGTCTAAGCCAACCGGTAAATCATCGTGCACAAGGGGTTAAATTATTGTTAAAATACGTACGTACTAAATAATATACAATGTGGTAAAAAGTTCAGACTATATATTTATTTATATTCATATGGGTCATATATATAACGATATCCTAAGCTTTACTTAACCAACGACAAGCAACATAAGCAGAGAATTAGAGTTATATCAGCAAATAGAATGCTGTCGACATTCACCTGAAGTTGTGCCAAATAGACGGGGGATTTGCGCTAAAAGATCGTTTATTCGGTAAACTTGCCAAAGCTGTGACGATATG
This sequence comes from Pharmacophagus antenor, assembly GCA_018245475.1. Lineage (NCBI taxonomy): Eukaryota > Metazoa > Arthropoda > Insecta > Lepidoptera > Papilionidae > Pharmacophagus > Pharmacophagus antenor. The sequence goes on along the minus strand of DWQX01001383.1, from coordinate 25,077 downwards.
ACTTTAATGTACTAATGCTACTTTAATGTAATAATTATTTTGCAACAATTTTATTAAATGTAAGCATTTAACAAAATTGTTGCAAAATAATTAAAATTCAGCTCTCAGCCGGTTATTTTCTTATTACTAGGTTAAATGCTAACACTTGACCTGGATTTCACTAGATATTAAGTGACACTAAAGCCGTACATGATAAAGCGTGTTTGCTCAAAATACTTCTAAGCCTCACTTGCATAGCAGCCGGAATATAGCAATGCTGTTATGATAGTAGATTTACATTGGTGGTGGTAGCTGACTCGACGGGTTCGAAAAAAAAACCGCCAATATCCAGACTTCACAACTCCTGTGGCATGGGAATAGAACCTGGAACCTCATAATTACAAGGTAAACGATCAAGTATTACCACATGGACACAGTAAAAAATAGGCATGTCCTGTATGTGTAAAGGACAAAGAATTAACAAATAAATCAATATGTGTTATTCATAAATATTTCTATTATCTAATTATTAAAATACCTCATAACATAATAAAACCATAGATCGTTACAGCACTGTCTAAATAGTAAGTATAAAGACTACAATTTGTTTAAGAATTTTGCCTGTTTATCTACTTGTTACTACCCATAACACGCATAAACCACACGTTGAGTTGAAAATCTATTTCAATCTGTTAACGCTGGAACTTAATTTTCAATATTACAGAGACATTACATACTTAATATTATAGAATTAAACGCAACCAATGCCAAGTTTACACGCTTTATATAGAGTAAAAAATCTTGGTTTTAATTTAACGAATTTTGTAGAATTTGCATATACATGTCGATTGTATTTTTTATTTACCTTAAACATTCAATGAACACGTTGACTGTTTCACAGCACTGATTTAAATTGACGTATACACACGTCTAACGCGCTTAACTGTTTAGGAAAATGAAAGCGGACAAGTTAGGTTAAACTTTAGCGTTTATTTTATCAAAATTTATTCACGGGATCAAAAGTTATGACTTAATCAAATATAGAAGAAAACTTTGTTTTTCCTACATGCTTTTATGGTTGAATATATAAATAAAAAAAAAATTACCGCTATAACGTTTGCCAGGTCCGACACTGCGGGTCTGAATTAACATTGAAATATCTTAAATATTCCATTCTTAACTTAAGCACAAAACAGCACATTAAAATTAATATGTAAATTTTTATTTTGGCAGTATATTGTGAACATAATGCAATGCCCATTATACAGAAATAAAAACAAAAAGATCCCAGTTGGTAAAAATGATAGGACTTATAATACGAAGAGAATATCTTTAACAACGATTTGAATCATTGCCAAGTACCAACTGGAGTCAATTGTCACTAAATAGGCTTATTAGCAATTAGCTTGCCAAACCAATGTAACACAAAAGCATTGTAACATAGACCGCGTCATAAATTTGTTTTTACTAGAATACATTTAAAGTTACTATATTTTGAATGTTAAATATTTCCTACTTAGAGTTTAGACATTTATACATTAATATCTATTACAATTAATGTAGTTATGATTATTTCAATTATTTTCTTTTTATAATGTCATTTTTGTATTGCCATTATCTTACATAGATTATGTTACTAAATATTAAGCCGCCTATTATAATTATCATGTTTTTTTTTTTGTTATAAAAATCATAAAAGCGAAACTTGATTCCCTGAGCAATCTTTACATTTTGCAACTTGATAAAGAACTCTAATTTGAAATTCAATTCTTAAGTCTTATTGTTCCGACGGCGAACGAAATAGTGCCCACAAAGAAAATGCAAAATACCTATATTTATTCAATAGATTCCTTATTCCTGGCGGAAACTAACAGCTCGGATACGTATTCGGCGCCAGGAGAAAAATAAATTACGTATTTCTTACAATTGTAACTAGTAAATTTGTTTACAACATTCAAAGATTAGATTTAAAATTATTAATTTACCGATGACAATATATTCTGTTTTTGTAAATTATGTATTAAAAGTAACTAAATTTATTATTTTTATTATTATTAATGCAAAGCAGAGCGTAAAATAAAATTATTACATGAATACTTCAAAAGTTTATCTCGCAAAAATGATGTAGAAGAAAACTCTTTATTTTTATTGAGAGTATAACCTAGGCTTGATTGTTAATTTTGTATCATAAATACATTAAAACCATGAAATGTTCATACTATAAATAATGATTAATAAATAATATCAATTCAATTTCATTATTACCTTTGCGTACAAATTTATTTTTAATAATTATTTAAGAGAATCGCAAAATTTATCATGAGCAAGTTAATTAAATATTTAAGATGTTTTCCCCGTACTCATAATTTTTTGACGAAGCAGTTATTTGACAAATATTTTATTAATAAGTTCTTCTGTAAATTTCTTTGTTATTCTAATAGTAACTCAACGTAGTCAACACCATTGCTATAAGTGGGAGCAATGTGTGTTTGTGTAAGTACAGAGTTACTTGGATAAAATTATTCGCACATCATCGATTATACACATAAGATAGGAAAGGTTTTGAATACTGTTCTTTGAAACATACACTCATATATTTCACAAATATAAAGTTTTAAAGATTCTTAGAAATTAAAATCGGCCACATTAGGATCGCAATAAAAATAAATTTCACTGTTACATAAAACAAGTCAATGCTCGTAAAATCAATTTAATATCCTCAAAAATTGATGATTCTTTTTACATTTATTACATACGGTTAACATATTTTATATTATTCATATAACGAAGCACAACTTTTAAATCAAAATTACCATTTCAAATACGGCTTTTCTCTAAAACATAATGCAAGCGGATTTCAATTTGTATTTATATCGTTTAATGCTTTTACTACAAAAACACTGCAGCTATTTAAAACGAGCTAAAGAAAAAATTTGGTATTAGTAATTTGTTGCAGAAGAATGTTAATTTTTCCTATAATAAATTTAAATGTTTTGTAAAACGCATTTTATAAAGAAAGCATGCAACTGTTAAGAGATAATTACGTTTCAATTCTCCTTACTAATCGCGCCTTTTGTATTTTTGAGAATACAATAAAAAAAAGACTTGATTTTCTTGTCGGTTTTCAGAATAAAGCGCATTGCGAACTAAGTAGTATGGATTAAAAGTCCGATTTAATTTATTCTTGACTTGAATACTTTATTTCATAATAACTTACTATTTAAAATTTTACATAATTAAATACAAGGTAATAGCTTTCGTGGATTAACATTTTTTTAAGAATCTGCTACGAAAAAAATGTTAAATAAATGAAATTCCTAGTACTGTGCATTTCCAACACTATAGTTTGCGTGTAAAATAGGATCTACTGTATTATTCATAACTGCGAAACACAAATGTCTTTTACCGGCACAAACGACCAGTGCAATGTTACATATTCACTAAATAATAGCAGTTATTAATGGAGACGGCTTATGAGATTAAATATATTGACCGTGCACGCTCTAAGCAAGGCTTTTTCATCCATACGCCGTATCATTGGGAGGAGTGATCGATTACGAAGTAGGCTGCGTCAAGGACAGTTTTGTGAAGATGATCGTACCAGAAACTAACTTAGAAGACTCTATCTAATGAAGTACATATAAAATCAAATAGAAATATCGATTGAAAATATTAACAATTCTGCCAACATTTCTAAGATTGTATTTTTTATGAACAGAATTATAAAAAAAATGCTAGTTAGACCCTCGACTTTAAATTCGTCACACGTAACTAAAAGTTAAAAGTATTAAGAGATAATCAAAAATCTATGTAATTTGAATTTTACTTTTTTTTGTATCTGTACAATTCGTAAAAGTGAATTAAATGTCGCCAAACAATAAAATGAAAGCTCAAAAATTTGAACACTAACCAATAACACTATAATTTTGTTATAAAACAATGATATTTAAAAATAATTGTCACCTAAGATAAAGTGTTGCGTAAGAGAAGAAAAATCAACGGAAATTATTTTTAAAGGCAAAATCAATCGTTAGATTTCCCTATACTTAGGATTCAATTTATTGTTGTTGTTTTTTATTTCTTTCTAACAAATAAGTAATCGTTCAATAAATAGACTCATTTATTAAAATGCAATTGAGAAAAATTCTAATTTGAAACCTCCTTGTTATCGGTTCTTTATTTACGATTTAAAATAGATACATTTACGGCAAATAAAAACTATTCTTGGCTATTAAAAGAATTAACGAAGCCGTTGCGCGGCATAGTTTGAAGCCGATGAAAGTGTAAAAGCCATGATCAAGCAGCTCGTTAATCAAACGATACCAGCGCGGCTGATGTTGGCTCCGCGCCAAAGATCGAGCTCACTATCGAAAACGTTCTCGGCTCTGGCATTCTATACCGAAATATATACTAGAGCCTTCTAATCAGAGGGATACTCTCTCGAATTATTTTAAATACCAGATAATTAAGCGCCCGAAATATTTTTATTATTTTTTATCGTTAATGGACTAACAGTTAACGTCAATTATCAAATGATGTTAAGTGATCGTAGATAATGAAGCTTCTTCGCCCGGGATACATACATATATATGACTTTCAGAACACAGCAATGCCATTATATTGGCAAAGTCAACAAAGGATAGTAGCTAGCCAGGCGGATTCGAAAAAACCCTACTGCCATCCACACTCCACCACTCTTGTGACTTCAGAACCGATTCTTGAACTTCCGTATTACAAGGCCAGGGGTGAACTGTAGTATTAGAATTACCTGAGTGAAACATGAGCAAGAACGCTACCAAAGGATTATAATGTTAAATAAATTTTATTGTATCTTTTTTCGCACGGGACTCTATACATTTTTGAAGACTTTTATCATACAAAATTTCTATTTTGATTGTTTTTTTTATTTATAGGAACTGTAGGCAAGCAAGCGAGCGGTTCACCTGATGAAAAGTGATCACCGTCGCCCATAGACAGCCGCAACACTCGGGGAGTCGCAACTGCATTGCCGACTTTCAGCGAAGGAGTAGACTCTTTTCTTGAAAGGCCCTCAATCGTATCGGTGTAGACATACCACTAGCAACAACTGATTCCACAGGATGGTTGTACGTAGTAAAAAACTACGCTTAGGCCGATTTCATTCTAAGGCAATAATATTTTTAAAGATATAAATAGTTTGATGATAACAAACATTAAAAAAAAATTAATTAATTAACTAATTTCGGCTTTTCAGTTATGAGTTCGTCAGCACGACAACGTACGAAATTCATCCCTCCTTTCCAATTATACCCATCGTCGTGTAATTTATGGAATACTTAATGCTTTTACATTTTAGATAATATGCAGTAACTCATTTATATGATATATAAAAAAATAGTGTTTGTATCAATGTTAAACTCGTGATATACCATCAATACTTATACCGTTCACATCTGATCAAATATTTGTTACTATGTTATACTATTTTAAAAAGCGTCATGTTGATCTAATCAGTTTTGTACATAAGACATCGCCCATTAATGGAACTAGTTACAACGAGGTATAAAACAAATGAATATTCATATATTTTCATTGTATACAGATAGCGTTGCAACACGTTTAAATATTAGATAACATATTTTTTTTATTATTGTACCCGCCGATAAAGCTAATTTCAGATTTTCTTTAATCAAAAATATTACGACTAAAATAGTCTTTTTGTTTTATTAAGTCATGGATTTCTGAAAAGTCATGCTTGGGGTCATTAACTTTATTATTATTAAACATAAGATCATATCATCCTAATCATTTCTAGACATAATATATCGCCTATAAAATAAATAAATAATTGAAACTATTCATTTTATTTACATACATGAGTCTGCTTAACAGTAGAAATATGGTTAGACTGCAAACATTAAACGCTCGCCCAGCTGGGACGTTACGTTCGTGGTGCAAATAAATCGCTAAATAAAACTTGTTTTCTAAACTAAAAGGATTAAACAGTACAATAGCGTTGAACTACAATACAACAGAAAAGTATGGTATTTGTATTACAAATCAAATAACATTTTGTTAAAAATCTTAACACTGGGAGACGCATTATTTTGTTATAGTAAAATTTGCATTATATATTCTATTTTACACGTATGTACATTTGTACTTTTCTTACTTTTTCTTTTTATTTTCAGCTTATCGCAATGATCAATTTGTTACTTTGCTTTTTAAATTTTTATCTATTTCCATATCGTAAAACATAAAATACAAAGAATCTTTTAGTTGTTTACTTTATTCACAAAATCCCTTTAATGAAAAAAAATATTTTAAATCATCATTTTGTGTATAACAGAGATGCTTTTAAATAATATCACATTTAATCTGTGGCAATATAACTATTATTATGACTTACACATTTTCTTAACTTACTTTCTAAGCTCAGAAGAAAAACTTTCCTCAAACTTAACTCCTGCCGTTCCTGAGATTAAACTTAATATACAGCACGCGGTAAAGTGTTTTAAGTATTCTTTAAACTCTTAGTAGCGGAAGTTTTAGAACATAGGACATGTTCTAAAATCAACGGTTGAGTAGTCTAATGGCCAAAACATGTGACACTTAATTGTTACAGTGAAATAATAAACGAATAATGTGGTAAGCGCATCGCACATCTGAACTATTTTTTCATTTACGAGTATGTAAGTAAGACTATTGCATATTTTTAATATTAGAATTATTTTTGATGCAACGAAGCGATATGATATGCAAGTTATTCACATGACTATATTTATATGATAGAATAATTGACACAACAACGTATTCCGCCCGACGTCTTTATATGTGAGATGTGTCAAAGCGTCGAGTGCAATTTGTTCTCGTCTTCCCCAGTTATTCCTGGTCACTTACTCCACCGTCTATAAATCGGAATAGTAATGATTTACCTCAACGGTTCCTGTTCAATTATTATTTCTTTATTCGCAACAAAATTTTAACACAAAAAAATTTTGAAGACATTTACAATAAACCGAATTATTTATTTTCTACAACAGCACTAGTTTGTACTCCTTTACAAAAGCTTGCGACTCAAGGCCACAGAAGCAATAAGATGCTATGTGAATATCTAATCTTCTCAGCTATTGTATCTCTTGTTGAACATTCTTATCCTCACATTTTGTATAAAACTCATGATTTTCCAAACTCAAATAAAAAACATCGTTGCAAATTAATGCTCACCGTTTTAAATATAAATGCTAGCAGAATCCAATAACCATAAATTTAATGAAATATCTGTTATCGCGCGGAAAATTTTGTAATTAAACCGATGTTGCAAAATGTTACACTTTATTAACTAACTCAATGTATCATGTGTTTCAGGATTGGCGAACTTTTTTCAGAAGTGGAACAAAGTTGTTTAATGCATGATACTGATAGGTCTCCAAAAAGATGAGAGAATCATGTTCCTTTCATCGACATTAAATCGTTAAAACAATTACCTAAATGAAAAATCTGAAAGTGTGAATTAAAAAAAAATAATTATGGGACTTGAGGTATTTTTCTGATAAAATATTAGGAAAGGAAAAAGAAAGTCTTAAGTACTTTGTTGGTATAAAAATTGATCAGAATAATGTGGAAAACAAAGAGAACAATTCGATTAAGTTGGTATTACGAATTTAAGTCTACAACACTACCACAGACGTCAAGTATCAGCAATATCTTTTTTTTTTTTAAATAAAAGAAAAACATTTTTTTTACCCGCAAGTTACATTTGTTATATACAGATAAATATATGACACGTATAATATTAAGTGAAAATGTTACCAAAATTTAATTTAACACTGCAGCAAAGATTGCACTGAATGGTTAATCCGCAATTCGCTCAAATTTCGTAAAATGAAGTCTGCTTCCAGCGCAATGTAATAAAATTTTATATTAGCTTCCAAGCCAGCAAACCTGACAAACGTTTAGTCTTAAAAATGATATTTATAATTGTGATGTTTTCTGTCATTTGCAAATGTAATAACATTTTTAACAATTTTCTACTCATAAATAGATAACGTCTACCTAAATGTAATTTTTTCTATGGGTAGACCTTGTTTCATATAATAAAATTTCAAAGAATTTATAATAATAAATCCTTTTTCGTGTATTACACGATTTCCAATCAAGGCTGCCATTATTATATAGACGCTACATCATTTATTCCAGAGATATTTTCGGAACATTTCCACTCAAGAGCCCATTACAGCGGCTAGCTATTTTCTTATAAATTTTTAGTGAGCAACTCCATTGTAACATGAGACCTTCTTACATTTCCAATTTCCTTTGATAAACGATTTGTTTGGATATTGTTATCATGAAATAGATCATAAAATTCATACAAACAACATTTATTTTATGTCTTACTAATAAATATATATGTAACATTTTTTATCGCTTATGATCTAACAATTGACTTCGATTTCATCTGATGTTAAGTGACAACGGGGCCGTAGAAGGACGAAGACGCCTGTTCACCCATAATACTTCTTGTTTCACATCTGTGACTGCCGGAACAGTGCAAGGCTATAATGGGGGCAAACATGCATTGAGGATGATAACTAGCCAGACAAGTTTTAAAAACCCTACGTCCTTCCAAATTCAACCACTTTTGTGACACGGGAATTGAATTCAAAACCTCCGCGTTACAATCGGTAAACCATTGCGCCATGGAGGCAATCAATAACATCAGCTTAATTTCTAAACTTGAGAACTGTTTTACACACATTCAGTCACGAGTCACAAAAACAATAAATTACTAATTTAATTAATAGATTACTAATTTATAAAAATACAGGGCCGAATACAAATGAGAATGCAAAAATTTAATGACCATTTGTCTCTGCGTTAATTCTTCTGATACAGATGGATGGTACTGCAAGAGACTGTATATAATATTAAAGTACAATACCTTATTTACGTAGTCTCTCCGTGAATTGAGGTTAGCACCTCCCCTATACTGGCTTACTCTAATTGTTCTTCAGAAATCAGACTAATTGTGCGCTTCTTTTTTTTTCATAACAAGAGTCTTACCTATTTTTAGTAGCTCTCACGATATGACCAAAATAAAAGTAATAGTAATAAAATATCGATAATATTAACAAATAAATTAAACATAAATATTATGAAATCAAAAGTAATTAAAGGTCTGAAATAATTTAAGTAATATTACTTTTTTTATCGACACTGGGCTAAGATTTGAGCGTTCACGTGATATTTAGTAACAATGTACCCGAAAATACCTAAACGCGCTCGCCCGGAATACTCTGGGTCTCATATGTTTAACTGCCGAAACGGAACAATACTTTCATAACGACAGATTGATATTAAGGGTGGTAGCTAGCCCCTGACGAGTTCGAAGAACTCTACCACCATCTTAATTACACTATTTAAACGGCCTCGGAATTAAAACTGAGACCTCCGTGCTATAAGGCAAGCGGCTTAGCTACGCCATGGAGGTAGTTCATTGTCGAAATATATGAAAACCTTCGAGTGAGACAAACCAATGTGATTATCTCGTACAATTTCACTGTTTCAATCAAATGAATAAATAAAATAGATCAAAATCAGTCTAAGCGTTGCGAGTTACAATAAAACAGAAAGAAATTTAATGGATAAATTAGCTGAACAAGTTCTCTAGTTATGAATTTTAATTGTTATGGCAATAAAGAAAACACTAGTATGACCAAAGCCAAATAGACGGTTAGATGGCATATATAGCGGGACATTTTGGAATAGTCACGATAGGCTCTCTGAATAAACATCGGCAGACCGTGGCGGCACTTGACCCGAATCCTTAACGATGCAGCCGGATCTAAGTCATTACATGACGATACGTCTCAGTACCATTCTGTACCAAGCCTTAAGTTTTGATTATTTGAAATTTATGAACAGGAATTTTATGCTAAAGTTAAGGTTATGGGCTAACATTACACATCAATTTCACCTGATGTTAAGTGACAATAAGGCCTTAGATGATGAAGTGTATTGGCCTGGAATACATCTGTCTCTCACATTTGTTACTCTTGAAACATAACAATGCTGTTATGGCGGCAGATAGACATTGAGGGCTGTAGCTAGCCAAGCTAGTTTGAAAAAGCCTTGCAACCATCCAGACCCCAGTACTCCTGTGGCCCAGGAATCGAACCTGGGATCTCCCAGTTACAATACAAGCGGGTAAACCACCGCGTCACGGAGACGGTTAAAAAGGAAAGGATATACATATCTAACCCTTTGATGGGGAAGCCGGTCGACGAACATTAAACAAGCTATTATAAAGATCTGTTTTAAAGCGAATTTAATATGTAAGTTAAAAAAGAAACCTTTGACAAAATTGTCTATTGATATAAAGTAATGAAAATTGCTACGCTACGGAATTCTAAACGAAGTTGGTTAATTATATTAGATAAATACGTAACGGTTAAATGCTTAAGCAGCTATTTACCAACAATCGTCCGTAAGGGGTTAAAATTGCTTTAGCTATCAATGAAACTATTTATATATTATTTTACTTGTTACAAATCTCTCTACTAAAATCGTCAATATAGATTACCGTTCGTCACCAAATGTTTTGCAAGAGTGTTAGAATTTTGAATCGCGCTGTAGCTAATGAAATTAATGGAGTAACAATACCCAGACTCTTTGTTCAAACCATAATAGTAACGTTATATTTTCTAAAGATTTTCTACCTCTTGTTTTATCTTCAATGGGCTAACACTTTATATCAATTTCACCTGTTAAGTGACAATGAGGCCGTAAATTGTGAAACGTGCTCATGCTATAGTAATTAGACTTAATTAAATGGAAAAATTATAAGTTAAACAAAACCTTAATTACAAAATGTAAATAACTACTACTGCTGTTTTTAACATTTATTTATATAATATACCAGAAGAGTAAAATACTTTTGTTACGCATCAATAACATGTAAAATTATAATAAGACACCGAGTAAAATTAACGATTTTAAATTCCAGTCTAACAGTTCCACGGTGACAGACAACAAACAGCAAGCGAGGATAGAAACTAAAATACTCGCGTTACAAAGACCGAGTTACATCAGTCTGCTTCGCGACCAGTCGAGGTTATTATGATATTTAGTATCGTACCAATGAATATTTACGCGCTTTAGACCGAAATAAGTTTAAATTATTATACCAAGTAAAACTGTTCATTCACAACTGTTTTAGCGCTGATAGCAATATCAGACAAACAGTCCTCAGTTGGTACATGGAAATAGTATCAATGCAACTCTTCTTATCCTTAAGTAATTAATGAAGAGTTAAACAGAAGTATTGTTTTGCTAAGTGTTTTCTTTTATTTTATCTAAGTGCAAAAGTAAGCATCATTTATTACAAACAATAAATATAGTAAATATAGGCTGATACGCTCTTAACAGATAGTAAGAAAAGGAAAGAATTACAATCTATTTAAGAACAAAACATAAAAATTCCTATTTAATACAACGAAAAAATGAATTTGATAAACAGAAAAAGTAATGAATACAATCAAGAATCTACGAAAGCAATTTAATGAACGAGCAAAATTATACATAATTGAATACGTGCTTAACTCGAAGTTACTGTTATCTGTTACAGACTGTGAGCATAAATTTAAAGCAAGGATAATTATTATACAACAAACAATTAGCATGATTTAATCGTTATCTAAAGCGAAACGGCTTCTTACAGCCGTAATTCAGTTTAATTTATGTCTGTACTCAAAACATATTTCCGAGTTGTACGCCCCATCGCTCTCACGTTCTGCCAATATATTACGAAAGTTCTGGTTTCATTACTCATATTTGCCCACTCCTATTTCACAAACCGTAATAAAAACACTAAACGAAATAATACGATTAAAACTTATAAAAAAAAAGCAACAAAATATAAATGCTAGAATATTATTTTAATAATTTTTAACGTTTATGTTTGTTGTAACAATTATTAAATTACATTATCTCGAAAAAATATAGTGTGATAACCACAAAACACCATGCTAGAATCTACCACAAAACACAATGCCATCGACATATGCTAAGAAAATTGGCTAATGTTTTTAGCATATGTCGATTATATCACTCATATTTTCCTACTTGTATGTGGTAAATTCCAAGATAACAATTTAAATTAAACGAAATTACGCGTTAAAATCTTCAAAAACTTTAGCACTAGAATAATATCTCATTATTCATTATTGGCGTAACTAAGCCTAATTAAGTCAAAATATTTATATGAAAGACAATAACTTAAATTAAGCTGAATATTTACATTATTACAATATTTATCGCTATTTCAACAAATACACTGGGAAATAAAGACGTAAATAAAACGAAATAAGTTACTTACGCCTGGAGACGGCTTAGCGGGCAACTCAATCAATAACAAATAATCCATTTCCGCGTTGCAGTAGTCAGGGGCGATCCGGAGGACTACGGACAGTGAGAAATATCTAAAACGATGAATCGTCATCTTAACAATAAAAGTTTTTGCTGAAAATATGTTAAGCTTATCGCTCCTGCTAGAAAAATGAGCTAGACAGATTCGATCTTTTCATTTGCAGTATTTCATAATGAGTATAAAAAATCCTAGCATATGTAAAAATAACGTAAGCCTAATATCTGTGTCTATAAAAATAACAGATGTACTATAGTTTCTACGCAAAAATTTATTGAACATAAATGTGCTACAAAACATAGCTGTTAGTAGAGAAAGTTCTTAAATTAATCTTTGAAATATAACCTACCCATTGAAAATCAAAAACTTGTTACTTTTGTTGAGATTCTCCTAATTTAAACTTTAAGATCACTTATATTTAGATAACTATTATATTTATTTGAGAATATTTTTCTTCTTCATAAAAACTTAAAATGAAAAAATAATTTTGTTTCTTGCGTTAAATGACTATAGGCACACCTAACATGAAAAACAAAGACAATATACTATTATTTTTACTCCGTTTGGTGAATATTTTTAATTTAACGTTGACAAAATGTTTATTTATTGAAATCAAAATAAAGAAAGCAGTCGGAAAATAAATCAAAGATAATTTAATATATAAATCATCTGATAAATACACTGAACAAATTCAAATATTTCATAAAACTTAAATGAAGGTGCACAAATATTTGTCACTTTTAAAATGTAATAAACGGACGTGCCAAAATATTGCGAACTTGATAACACTTTTATCCAAGAGCTTAGAAAATTCGTTTATGTAAAGATTTTTTGAGGAAAGACACAACTATAACGAATCATTAAAGTCAATAGAAGCTCATTTTTTAATAACTAATAACTACGATACTTACAATTTGATGTAACTGGTCGCTGTTGTAATAAATAAAAAAAAAATAGTAGTAGGTCACAACAAAAATAATAAAAGATTAACAAAGTCTTCAGATCTTATTTGTGCTGCCGGGGAATACTGTATAAATATGACCTTCTTCTGGTCTGAAGTGCGTTAGTTGATTACACTACTATTATTTATTGCTAAGAAATTACAGATGAAACCTAGCATAAGCAGTCCACTGTATAATCCGACTGCTAGGATGCAAGTCTTTTTCCTAAAGAAAATCCTTAACGTTAACCACGTAAGAATTGGTTATTGACACATATTTGTCGCTTTGTCCATAGCATATGTCGTTTTCACCCACGATGTTTCCCGTTTTAAAAGCTTAAACTCAGTAAAGATCAACTCTGGTTTTTAAATTTCTTCGTATTATATAAATATTCTATTGGATTGAAGTGGTGCTATCACAGTTTACAACATTAGAATTAGATGTTTAAGCAACCCAATGGCTGTGTTTGATAAGTATAGTAATTCCACTCTTTAAGTCCGGAGTCCGTCAAATAATTTCGTTGGTGTGTAGTCAAATTGATACGTCGTATTTACCGAAGCGAGCCCTGTTTGCGAACGGCGGGACGTAAATTGATTTATTGGTAAACATGTAACAGGGTAAAGCGGACGCACCTTGCCGCTACGTGAAATTTCAGTTATTCGATCAAGACCATTTATTTCTTTAGTATACACAGTATATATTTTAATTAAACATAAATAATTATACATATATACCTCACAAGTCGTTTATTAACTAAGATTATGTATAGCAATTTGAAAGGTTTAAATAAAAATTAAAAGGTTCAAAGGAAGAGACAGTGCGAGATTCAGTGTGTGTATGTGTGTGGTATGATTAATGTTAACAGCGCAGTAACATTTTAAAGCAATGAAATGTATCAATGTAATGATTTTTTTATTATAGACAATCTTTAGGCGCCTAAGTATACTGTTACGTGTATATTGGTTAGAGTAAAAAAGTCGCAAAAGGAGATGCATGCCTTATGCGCTTACTTGGTGGTGTTCTTTTAGATCCGTATCTATTCAAAACATTTTTATTTATTAACTATAAGCGAACACTACACTTCAATAATATTAAGCGTTCATATGATGTTAATTGACAATGAGGCCGTAAATTGTGAAGCGTGCTCACCTAGATTACTTCTGGCTCGTTTGGCATATTTGGCTTCTGAATACAGTAAAGAAATTGGTACAAATGTATAGAAAAGTTACAGTGGTTTCATAAAATATTGACAAACAAAGATAATCTTTTATTTTATTACGTTAATTGTTCAACGTTATTATTACTTTTATTTGACCGCGACATTTTAAAAAGTAAATGTCTGTATTTCGCGTCCAATCTCGATCAATTGATCTGTATAAAACTATAAACTAACAATTTCTGTATTCAGATCGATGCTCACTGCGAACCTCCAATTCACTTGTGTAAGCTTGCACTTCCAAGTTTCCGAATATCACCTAACTCAAAAGTTATCTATGCATTAAACATGAGTTTCCTTTCACCGAAGTCCGTTGTTCTGTCGCTTGGTATGTAAGAATATTAAACTATCTAATATATATAGCTACTTACAGAACAAGAGATATAGAAATAATGTATTTTCACTGTTACATTCTTTACAAATAATAATAAAAATATATTTCGAAGCACCTTGCATGCACAATGAATATTAAAAATAGAATTCTAAATTCGTTCCGTAATGGTCAACTTAAGAACTAGAACAACCATTTTTAAAAATTACGTCGATTTATCTGTCTGTCGTCCTTCGGTCTGTATCTTTGCGTGTGGCCGCATCACGCAAAAACTAGCTGATCACCATAAGTAATAATATAATTTTTGGATGATTGA
This sequence comes from Pharmacophagus antenor, assembly GCA_018245475.1. Lineage (NCBI taxonomy): Eukaryota > Metazoa > Arthropoda > Insecta > Lepidoptera > Papilionidae > Pharmacophagus > Pharmacophagus antenor. The sequence continues at coordinate 9,891 of DWQX01001383.1, read as the reverse complement.
TTAATGGATTTAAGGTTTTTCCAAACCGTTCTATCTAGCTACTATACTCGAGATTAATTACTAAATCTTTATGAAGAAAAAGGCACATAATTTTAAACACAATTTAAAGTCTTATCAAACAATCATAAGTCCTACTTCCAGTAAATTGTCATTGTTTTATAAGACTTTAAATTGACTTCAAGAAATACGCCAATGTGGACAATGTATTAAAACGGAAATCCAACAATAAAATTGAGTGTTAAACTTCATCGCTCCCTGGAGTAAATTACATTTTCTCTGACCCACATCAAAACACTACCATAAAAGAGTTTACAATAAACCGAGCGACAAACTTTTTTCATAAAATACTCAAGAATCAATCTACTTTCGTAAGAAAAAAATAATTTGAGTCAAGGTAACATCTTCTTTTTATATTATAACAACTAGAATTAGTGCGGTAAAAATTATAGGTTATAAATACACTAGAACTCAATTAATTACAGAAAAGAAAGTCTTTCATTTTTTCAATAATAGTAAAAACCACTGAGTTAGGTGGTAGGTCTAACTTGTCGCTACCTGTGTTTCTAGTTTAAAATTACTGGGGTAACGATACATTCAGGCCAAATTATAAGAAATACAAAATATGAATTACTCCAACTCGTTATAAAAGGCAACATTCAAGGAAAACAAAGCGTAGGCCATAGGAGAATATCTTGACTAAAAAACCTACGCCATTGGTTTGGCGAGAGTACCCGTTGTACATTTAGAGGCGCGGTGTCAGAAGTACAAATAGGCTTAATGGTCGTGGAATTCGGAAAATGGCACCACAAGAAGGGGTAACGAGACCTAGGACTTTTTTGACTGCCTCCGTGGAGCAATGTTTTAGTTATTGCCTTCCATGTTACTGGTGAAGTAGTGAAGAGACTTTTTGGGACTGGCTTTCTGCTACCTTCAATATTAACCTGCTGCCATAACAACGTTACTTTGCTCCGGATGTCATACATTTTAGAGTCAGGATGTTTTAGATAATCCCCAACTGCACTCTAGGGCCTCATTGTCGTTAAACATCATGAGAAATTAAGGTCAGGTGTAAACCTTTTGTAATACATTCAGATCACAAAAATATTTAACTTTTTGAAGAACGGGTTTAAAGCGCTTTATGTACTGGCAGCCGTGCAATATCAACTGCGCCTTCACTAATTAGCATAGTTATTTTTTTTTTAATTACTGACCGATAGTGATGAAATAAAAATATCAACTAAAAATGTTTTAAATAACTCAACTTACCTTATATTGGTTTCACTCGACGCTACTTGAAGTCTGTAACAAAAAAATCATATTATTTCTACCTTATAAAAACACACATGCCGTTCTCATAAAAAGACAAAAGATATATCTCGTTAAAGATATTAGAATTACCAATCTTCCTTACTCACCTTTCGGGAAGCGACGCCAGTAAATCATAAATTTATTATGGTATTTGAAGATCGTACTTTTCCAAGCAAATAATTCATGTAAGAACTACTGTCAATAAAAATTATCTATAATGTTAAATACGAAATGGAACCTAAATACGGAATTATTAGCACTATTTAAATTTATTTAAAAAAAAAAATCTTAGCCAGCCAAAAATAATCATAGGTTGTTAAATCAATAACGTGTATTAGTAAAAATTATAACAATAAGTATCCGTAATACGATTAAATTGTAAACTTAGAAGCCATAAAAGGCGACAAATGCTTGTGAGACGGCACCTGTGTAATATTTTAAAGACAATATTAATACATATCACAACCTCGTTACAATAATATCGGCTAACTGTTTGATGGTTTTCCTAAATTAATAAATTAAAGTATTGTACAAATTCCAATTATAACTCTTGAATTATAACCGCTTATAATTCTTGAAGTGAAACTTTTCACTCCACAAACAGTAATAAAACAATATCGTCCATTAAAAACTTTATATCGCTAAGGGTTTACATCCGAATGAAATAAAATGTCCGTAGAATGAGCCGTAAAGACTGCCAAACAATAGCGGCAAAACCGTGTTTATGATTTTGTTACAATAGGGAAAGAAACGCCATTTATTAATTTGTTATATTTGATATATTGTTCAATTACACCAAATAATGTAATTTCTTCACGACAGCTTCTGGATAACGTAAACAAGAATAAAAACATTTTTTTTTTTGTTTTAATGAAGTTAATGTACGAGAATTCCAATATGCTTTATGTATATGTATGTATGTGACTAAACTTCTCTCTATACTAGTTCTTTATAAACTGTAATTTGAGAAATTCCACGTAAGCTACGTAGTTTTACACATTTTATTACTAATGTAAGCATATATGAAATGAAATTTTTATTTATTATGATTATCAAAACAAAGTAATACAACATATATAAATTTGGGGTCCCCCATAATAGGCAAGCCTGTGGGTGCCGGTTACACTTTCAGTAATAATGATACAATGTTTTACTCAGTCTTATTATAATTTATAGTTTATATTAGAAGTGTATTATTCTATTTCAAATAATTTTCTCCAAAATATTATACGCTAATATAAAGGTAATCCACAAAAGTGAAACCAAAGTATTTGTTTGAAACTGACATATTGTTAATTTATTTCAACATCTTACAGGAAACCGTAAAATATATCTATATAAAAAAATATTTTCGCTATAAAATGTATTTCATTATTATTTCTACTCTATTAATGGAGAGATTACTATATATATATAGGCTATATACATAAATCATTAACATGCCAGTCGTAATTTAAACAAGATATCGATTTGAACAGGCGCCAACAAGATCGGCCTGTTAATCGAGAATTATATTACGCAACCTTAATAAACGACCGGGTCTATTAAACACTAAAATTGTATGACTTATTAATTAACAAGCTGTTATAAAGACTTTATATATTCTTAAAGCATTTAATAGACGGCTTACATGGCGACTTCTTCTGTGAGCTTGTAAGCTTAATAATTATTACAATAAAAGTTATAATTTTTTTCTCTTTTGCATGATAATTATTTTATAGTCCTTTAGATATTGAATATTGGAGTCTAAAAAAAGTTACTATTATTATTCTTAATTCTTTATCATTCAATAACAACGAGGCAGTAGTTCGAATGAACAACTAGTTGAAAATTAGGTCTTCAGTGTTTATATGTGTATAGAAATAGGTGTACTAGGAGTATGAGTGACACCTTTTCATACTGCATGGCAATTTGACGTTGAGATACAACAAAGAAAATAATAAAAAAAATTTCGTGGGGAAAGGTACAGTGATTTTGTAAATTAAATTAAAAACTTATTAAATTCATTTCTCAACATGCTCTCGCGGTTTACTTTTTTTTATTTTACCTTCTCACAGCGTTTATTTTAAATGAACATTTTGAAAGTATACTTTATTCTATTAAATTTTATATACATAGATTGCGTAATTAATTTTTACTGAATTGTTATGACACTTCGGACATTTTACGAGCAGGTTGACGTAACTCCTAGTATCGGTGCGACATACGTTTTTATTAAAGGTAAAAGAAATAACCTCAAGTCACAATGAAAGTAAAATACCTGACATTATCTAAAGCAATAAACGGTTAATGTCCTTGGTGTTATATTTAACCTTTGTCCCTTTCATGTCTGTACGACATCGTGTTTTGACATTTATATTAATATTTACAGAAGAAAACTTTACGTGAGTTATAATTATATTATTATAAGGTCGTACAGTACTGATCGCATTTTTTTCACTTTGCAAAGCAGTGATGTGAAAAAATACTTACGAGAAATTCAAAAAGAGATACGCCTTAACCACTAGAAAGCAAAAGTTCAGTTTAAGTTAAAAGAAATTTAAATTAAAAGTAAAGCAGAACCTGTAATACACATTTTAGATTGAATTTAATGTGAGTTTTTTTTGCTATAGTAATAAGTACATTTTTTTTACTGTAAGTAGGCCTGTATTACTATCTATGTATTTTATTTCACTGTGGAAGTGTGCGAAAACTTTCCCACAATGTCGACTTATCATGGTACGTCGAAACTATAATCGTATTGCCAATTTATAAGAATAACGACACATTGGGTTTTGTGTAGTTAACCTTATAATATGCTGTTAAAGCGGCAGATGACATGGAGGGTGGTAGCTAATCAGGCGGGTTTGAAAATTCCTATTACCATCCAGACTCTAATACATCTGTAGCCCGTAAATTGATACCGAGATCTCTGCGTAACAGAGCTAGCGGTACACCACTGCGCCATAGATGCAGACATATGTTTATATATTTCAAAGTATTAAAGCAATGATAAACTAAAAAGTCCTGACTGTAGATCTGCCCATATTGAAATGAGTCCTTGTTCTAGAAAATTGACGATACGAGTATATTATCATAATCTTAAGTGATAAGTCTAACGATAACAATATGGCACTGCACCTTACACAAAGATGGAAAAGGTAAGTTAAGATCTATACAATAATTTTAAAACATATTTTTTTTAATTGTGTCGATAGGTATCCTTATTTGCATTTCTTTCATCCCAAGCCTACACGTGTCGTTTATTTGATTAAAAAACAAGTAAGGCAAAATTAAGGTGAGAACGGCACCCTTTTCAGAGTGACAAAAGATCGGTGTCCTCAAGGTAGGGATAATCGTTTGTCACGTATGGATCGCCCGTTTCCCTCATTAGCATACGGTACTTATCTTGAACGTATTTTTATTTGACCTTAACCTTCTTATAAGATCTTACAGAGAACAAATCAATGTGATATATTCAGTTCATGATATTATACACTTCGACATCACACAATTTATGTACCTTTTTTTTGTATAGGGGGAGAAATCTTCAAAAACATACCCCGGCTTCTGGGCGAAAGTGTGGGTTAAAGGGTGATTTTTACCCACTAAAACCCTTTCGATGGTTGTTCACAGCTTATTTAAAGAGTAGCGATATCTCCATTCGAAACACAACCGCAGTACCTTCAACGCTATGCTATGATTACCCGGCCTAGACCCTGCGCTAATATTTAAGTCCTACAATTTATGTACCGATTCTGACTGCTTCCCTGGTGCAGGTTTTCCGTTTCCCTTAGTGTTTGGAATACACATGAGTGCTGAAGTCTGGATCTAAATAGATGCCCATTGTAAAGTAAATATATTTTCAGAGCTAGCATAAAAAAAACCATAATCGCGTATAGACTGAGTTTATTCGGAATTAGTCTCAAATAACAATATTTTTATACAACATTATTTTATAGATACCTAATACCCATCTGTCGTTACAGCGTGTTTGTGTTCTGACAGTCATACTTATGAGTGCTAGCGTATAATAGGCGAGCACGCTTCACCAACAACGATTTCATTGACACTTAACATCATGTCTCCATTGAGGTCATGTGTTAATACGTTCTCGATAAAAAATACTCCTCAATCCTCTTAAGTATTAACGGCAAATTATTATTAAAATATTTTTAAGCTGTTTAAAACAAAAACGAAACTTTTTTTCAACAAAACGTATTATTCATTCATTTCAGCCAGTTTCATTTCAGTGTAATATTCTTTATACTTCGAAGCGATATTATGAACAAAAGGTTCCCCCGATGGTTATCAAAACGCTTGTACATGACAATGTTTATTCGGAATGTTTATACAGGACCATATTAGGCTCGCCTTACGACATAAGATGTTAAATAACGTTGCTTCAATAAGTTCGATGACTGCATCGTCTTTCAAAATGGACGACACTAAAGTTTAACAATACTATTTTGCGACATAGCTATATACAGCGGTAATCGTCCTAACATACAAATGTACTTAACTACATGAACATTTTTCCATTATTTAGAAATATCAAGAGTAAAAAAACCTTTTATTTACATATACATTGGAGTTTCACATAACACCCACTGGCACCGTTTATTCATGAAAATCATATTTATAAAACACTATCGACCAGAAAAAGAAAAGTCCTAAATTTGTCGTCACAAATTGAATGTGGACCACTTACGTTCCATAAAACATCCCGCGTACGTACGAGTATTCACCTAATAATTAAGTACAGTTGGACGTATGGAATTTAAAACAATAGTTTACGTCATTCTGAATATAGGATGCAAAAGTTTTGTGAAAGTAAATATTTAATAATTTTACACTGACCTAAATTGCGAAATTTGATTTTTTTTTTTTTCAATTAAACTTGACAAAAGTTTAACAAAAAACTACTACACCAAAATTCAAAAAAACGAATGAATAATCTTTATTCAAACTTTTTGACGTAACAGAAATTAGTGAAATCTCTACCTCTAGTGTTACAAAATGTTATCATTATCATATATACATCCATTATTACATCATCAGTCTATATACGCGCAATGCTGGACACATACCTCCTCTAAGCGCTCCTCCGCTGTACGCATCAGCAGCTTTGTGTGGGACGCTAGCCCAGCCGGAGGTGTCCAAGGGCTAAAGGTTTTAAAGCGAAAGAGTTGAGATAGGCCGAATAAGGCACAAACATACAGGGTAAATAAAAAATATGTCACTGCACTCAGTGACATTTAAAAAAAAATTAAATTGAATTATATCAAAATTTTGGAATAATTACAATTTTACCTACAGTTACCAATTTTATCTTAACATGAATCCGAAACTCCACTGCCTAACTGACTAACAGACAACCTCATCTAATAACAAATGGAATGACACTTTTAAATTTTAAAATTGAACACCAAAAGAAAAAGTGCCAAAATCGACTATTTAACGGATGACGATATTTTATGCCATGTCACATCCGTAAAATAAAAGGCAGTATATTCGCCGAAAAAAAAGAGAAAAAATATAGTTTAATAAAATCTTTACATAAAAATGAGGCGTTTGTTTATCCATTTATATGTGCATTGGATGTGTATGTGTTTGTTATGTGATATATATAAATATAACTTCAACGGAATGCAAACCTACGGGGTGAATGAAAGTTATTCAATTAGTGAGTAATGAGCTGCTAAGTAAACTCACTGCTACTGTGAACAGAAACGGGCGTACAAACAAGTCTTTGTAGATAAACTCAACGGAAGCAACCAGCTAGATAACACGACAGTATAATATTAACAATTTATATATTCGTTTCCAACCTCTCGGTTCTCGTGCCGTTATACACCTTAAGAAATCAAAAGGGTATTGCATAATCAACGATCTGTTACGGCCGCTGAAACTAAAAAAGCATCAATTTTTAGCCAAGTTTTCTTTACTGTGCATATTATTTTTCTCGCTCTACATCAAACTTGCTGATGGGTGATTAAGAGAGTAACTATTATCAGTAAGATAATGGAGTAATTATTGGGCTCACCAGGCATACCTTACTCTTTATACTTTACTAGCGTTATATTATGTATTGTAGAGTATTATTATAACTAACCAATAGATGCCCGAATTGAAAATTTCGTCCTTCTTCTGTGATATAAATTAAAAATAAATATTGTCAACCTCCGCACACGTATCGTGTTACGATTCTAAGGATAGTATGAAATATATTTCACATTTATTTAGCACTGACACAAATAATTCAGCATACTTTGACAAGGAAATCCCGTGAGCAATTCTAGGGCCGGCCTGATTAACTACCATTCTCAGTATCAATCTGCCGCCAGAACAGCACCGTTGTGTTCCGGTAGTCATACATATGATAGCCAGAGTATTCTCGACGAGCAAGCTTTACCATTTATGGCTTCACTGTCACTTAACATTATGTTTCAATTGAAGTGAACCATATTGCCAAAAAAACAATACATTATTAGCACTAGATAAAAGCATGTATTTAATTAAACATGCTCACGAAAATAATGCTTAAATAAAGATATTGTTTTCAGAGTTTCACTGCTTTCTGCGCACTAATACATAAGTGTTTCTGCCCGAATACTTCCGACGGTTACAGTACCCTTCAAACTGAAACACAGTAAATTTTGCACGTTACTCTTTTGCGGTTGGAAAAATGTAGTATAAGCTAGTGGTCAGTAAGTATTTCCGGGAGCTCTGACATCCGCCCTAACCGACTGCGACACGGAAATAAACGGTTCGGTACAAATTGGCTTGTCAAAGCTTGTTGGTGTAACCGAACCAATTTCTCGTTACGTTATCTCATACTGTTATTTTATTTTCTAACTGACCTACTTCCACATCGCACTTCACTTGGATATACAAGCTCTCGACAATTTCTTTTGAAAAAGAAATATAAACCTAATAAAGTTTCCTATTAAAGATTTGTGGCTAACTAAAGACAAATGTTAATTTAATTTAAAGTGCTTACAGAAGTTTGTAATTTCCATTAGTACGACTAATATTGTTCTGGACTGAACCGTCTCTGGATTTGATTACCATGCATAAATTTGTTTAACGTTTCTTAGTTATTTTATAACAAATAGGTGTTTTATTTCTGTAAATCAAAAACGTTTTAAAATATATAAGCATGAATAGTAGGTCTATTGTTACAACTAACATTGAAAACGTCAGTTCATATAGCCAATATTGGCACCGACTCCATTTTGAGTATTCTTTCTCTAAATACTTTTAGATTATAGCAAGGCAGAATACACGAAATGATTTTCCCTCCTGAGACCCGCGGTCACTCGCACATTCTCAAATATTTCAAGTTTGAAATTATATTACACACGTTATAAAAATTCTAAAGAATTTGCAACTACTAAAATATATATTATTTAGTTGGCCAGACAAATTCAATCATTAGTTAGTTTAATTTAACTAAAAACAAGGACTCCAAGTATATAATAATTTTGCATTTGTCGCGTTAAGAATAATTTTCTTTTCACGATAATAGCATTTGTGTAGTTATAAATATAAAACAATATTTAACATATTAAATTAATTATTTATCGTACTGTATCGAAATGAAATTTTTTAACCCTATGAAATGAACATTTTTATTACATTCTTAATGATAATAGAATTATATTCTTAACACTTTATCGATCTATGTTGCAAAACCATCCATTCATCCAACCAACCATCATCCAATCGATCATGTTTTGATCATAGACTTTATATGTCACTGTTTTTTTTTATTTAAGGTTTAAGAGTGTAATTATGAAACCTAACAGTATTTCAAAAGTTTGTCAGTCAATAGGTTTCGGCTACAGTCATAATAATAGGCTAAATATGGTCAAGCGCCGACGACGAAACGCCTATTTATTGGGTAGTGGTCGATAGTGTTAACATAATAATAGTGAGTGAGTCGAAAAAACAACGTACAATACGTTGTTTAAAGGCGGCGGAAACATTAAACACACCACAACAAAGACTCAGGGCTTACTCGATATCCGCCATCAAAAAATACACTACAACGAATAATATTCAAACATTGGATACAAACACTAATGGCTCAATAAATTTCCCCTCCAGTTGTACTTTTTATCACTGCTCATAAAAAATACATTGTTTGACTTTTATTCGGTAGTTTATTTATCACACTCAAAACTTCCTCTCATATAAAAATTCTCAAATAAAATACACATACATTTTGTAACAAAAAATATCTCCGTGAGATTAGAATCATTTGCAAATATCTTATTCGTTATGGATTCCCTTTCATATATAGAAGTAATAGACATTTTAATCCATTGTCTATACTTAACAAAAAAATATTCTATGTACATACTTATATTTAATATCTTTAATCATAACTAGACTAGACTAGACTAGAGTTTGTAATAAGTCTCAATGAATAGGAATGGAAGAAATCTCATAAGACTGTTGGAAGTTTTAAATTAATATTGAATTCTATAACAATTTCCAATGGTGCGGCTCGTTTAAATCTTCAAGGATTCTCTAGGATGGAATGGTAAAAGTATAAGTTGGATTAGTAAGTTGTCATATGCACGCATAAATATCAGT